>JARHVA010000466.1:1827500-1967500 GCA_037957365.1 Torreya grandis
TTAAAGATGTGATCCAATTAGGTGCACCAAAGGAGACTTCACTATCAAAGTCTCTTCCCTCTACCCAATGATTGTGGGATGTCCTTACCACATCATCTCATCATAACACTTTCTTGCTTTTGTTGGCTTAATTTATTCAATCTCCTACGATAATCAGAATCACATCCACTGTTCCTGATTTTAATTCTATGGAGATGACTTTAGATGTTTCATAGCTACCATTATCTAAGAAAATTAAAGGAGTAGCTTCATTCAAAAAATCCATTATGAAAAAGGGTTTAGACTTGGAACATATTGTTTTTTGGTTATGCAAGTAGAAAACGGAAGCATAAAATGAAATTGCTAAGTCTATGTAGTTCATCAATTCCACTTATCTTTCTCTAGTTACACAAGTCTTTGGTGATTAAGTAATGTTTGAGGACAAAAAACTCACTATGTTTCTAACTCAACTAATAAAAGATTGCGTGAGTGCAATTAAACTATACACCCAAGGGTAGGATATCCTTGCTAAAATGGAAGGCATTTGTGAATAACTAGAGGAATATATATAGGTCTTAGATACTACTATGCATCAAGTTAAACTGATATTATAGAGAATGATTGATTAGAGGTGACACCTTGACAGATCCTTGGCTTCTATGAAACTAGAGTTCACAATGGTGGATAAACCTAAAGTTGTAATGAGTGATCTAATGATTACTAGAGAAACACTGAATGACATATTTTAATAGTTTTTAGATACCAGGGATACTGTGGTGAGGAAGCTCTAGGTTTGGTAGAATGAGAAAATTCATAACATATTTATGGTTATTCAATCCTAAAGGACTATATACAAGTTAAATGAAATTGTGTTAGATATCGATCTTAATTTTTCGAATGATAGAGACTTCCTTATCATCACAAAAGATGAAGATGTGCACAATTTGATGGTCATTTAGATTCCATCGTGTATTTTACTTACCATGGCGTGGGAAGTAATTGATAATTGGAAAATTCTCAAGTATGAACTCTCATAGGTTGAACCAGCTATTAAAAATACCATATATGAACCTAGGTTCATTATACCATAGGATTTCCAAGTAATTTTTTAGAAGATAAATCTAGATACAAAGGTATTGTCTAGGTAGACACAACCTACACAAATGCTTGACTAAACTTTGGGACCACATCTATAATATGTAAATGCATAGTTCAAGTTTTGTAGTTTAATAAAAACATCTTATCTGTAACATAGTTATAAGCATTCAAATTCTAGCCAAGTTATTTGAAAACCCTAACTTGGATGGTCACCTGGTTACGCTAGTCTATGAAAAATTACAAAGGGTGGTAGCCAAGTATACTACTTAGTTGAAAACTGAAAATGGTGGCTAAGTAGTGTCCAAAGCTTTTAAACTAGTAAATGGAACTTGAAGTGATTATTATCACTTTTATGAAAGGTTAATCTATTCTATCTTTAGTCGAGATTAGAGTTCAGATTTTGTCTCAAGGTGAAAGTGTTGAACTTGGAACTAGGCCTCATAAAATAACAAGTTTATAATTGATGGACACATGTGTGTAGGGTATCATTTTATCATATAAATGATATTTTGGATATCTTTTGCCTTATTAACCAAGTGATGGATACAAGAATTCCAAGACTCTTTTCTTTTTTTTATAATAAAAAGTTATAATCTAAAGAGATGAAGCTATGCAAAAAGTTATATATAATGCTCTGATGTAATGGAATATGGTTCTGATGTGTGATAGATATTAATAGTCTAGCTCTATTGTTTTTTTCCTAAGATTATTTTAGGTATGCCTAGTGCATAGTGTTTACTCTATTTTGCTTTAGTTTGTTATATCTTGTATTATGTTATTTGTGTTCCATAATTATTAATTCCATGTTAGTTTATCTTTATATTTTATTTTGTGTATAAAATCAAAGATTTTGTAAATTTCCTCATGATATTATGATTATTTTCCACTTCCTACTATGCAAGTTATCCCTATAATTTTCATATTATAGATCATTTATAGGAAACTATTCTAACATTCCTTCAACATACACATGATTGGAATTTTCATTTAAGGTATCTCTGAGGAGATACCTTGAAGGGCTTTGTAGTACCTTCAAGTGTACCCTAATTCATGCTTGAAAGGCATGAGGTATCTCATAAGAGATACTTTCAAACATGCATTAGGGTACCCTTGAATTTACTAAAAGTTCCTTCAAGGTATACGATATACCTTGAAAGAGCTTATAGTACCTTTAATGGGTATCCTAGTAGATAACTTGAAAATGCACATGATTAGAATTGTCTTTCAAGGTATCTCTTATGAGATACCTTGGAGGTCCTTGTAATACCTTCAATATTACATTTATACATGTTTGAAATTTATATCTTAGGAAATACCTTCAAGGTATCCATGAATGTAATGCAATGCCCTTCAAGGTATATTCCAATAGATACTTTGAATGGTCTTGTAGAAACTATTATCAATCTAGAGTGCACCCTACTTGAAGATGTGAAAAACAAAACCTCTCTCCAGTTGATATAATTGGATATTCTCAGAGTGTGGAGAAATATATATTGATAATAACCTATAGATAGGGATGTTTCCCTTAATATTTATCTTTAAAAACTAAATTATTTTGATTTTTTGGGATGAAAAGGGAGAAGGAAACTAAAATGGAAAATCCTATCTAATTGGGTGATGCACTTGAATTATTTATATCCTATGGAAGCTAATAAAACTAATGTAAAAATGTGAATAAATAAAATTCCTATATTTCCCTTAAGCATAAATATTTCAGATGAAGGATTAATAGAACTCTAGATTACAAAATTCCTTTTTTACCTCTTCAAATGACTTGCAAAAGGTGAGATAGAAAAAAATAGGTGAGGAATGGACCTGATAAAAGGAGATATAATACAACTTATATGATAATAAAAAATAAATTACATTATATTACATATCAAAACTCATATGAAAAATAAAAATCTCCTTTATTAATGTATGGTCCAGATGATAATTTCTCCTTCAACTCTAGGAATTAATGAAAAATAGCTTCAAAAAGCCAATATATAAGTCTAAAACCTTTAAAAATCTAAAGTGGCATGAAAAATATAAGTATTATTATTATTTGAGTTAAATTGATACTAAAATCATCTTGAAATATTAAATAAAGGCTTTACAATCTTCCATGTCTTCAAAAATTACATGTTCTTCATTTTTGGCATAATATTTAGAAGTGGTGGGCCCAGTTGACTTATCAACCTTCATTACATTAAAATATTGAAATAAATTGGAAGATAAATCAATATTAAAATTAGGTTTAAATTATTTAATTTCCTTATCTTGCATGAAAAGCATGGGAGATGCATGAAACTAGTCAAACTAGTCAACCAAAGAGATTTGACCCTTAAGGACTAGTTAACTCAAATTGAGCTCAAATTGAATGAATTAGAACTATTATATTAAATTTATAATTATATATCCACTTAAAAATCATATATGGCACATTTTAACTCAAAAAATAATTTATTTGATATATTTTCAATGCCATTCTTTACTTGCTTGATTGACCAATTAAACCTATTAGGCCAACTAGGCCTAGCAGCCTATCTTATTGCATTTGGAATCCATTAAAATTTAAAAAATATGCCATAAAACATTATAAAATAATTAAATATACATGTAAATTTTTTTTAGCATAATATATTTGATTTTGATGAGAAAACACTCACCATTCAGTCAATAGGGTTGACTAGGCCTTTTTTTCTCCATTTTCCTACAGACTGGCCATTTTGATTGAGATGGTTAGGAAAAATATGATTATTTATGACAAAATTAAAATTATATTATGAATAAAAATTATTATTATTCTATCTCTATTTATTATATTTCATTGAAGTGTCTTGTACTTCATTTTACATGCTTTTTTCCACCAAAAACATGATTTATTTCCCCATCCATACAATTCCATGCATAAAATTGAAATTTATGGAATACTATATGATTTTAATTTTAATTTTTAAAGGTTTAAATTTTATTAAATATTATTCATGGTAGTAATATCATTTTTTGGCAAAACTAGTTTTTTGAGGGTTTAAGAGGGCTTTGAAGCTGAATCTTCAAAATGATGGTTCATGAAGGACAGACATCCAAATCCCAAAATATTTTTATTTATGTGTATAAAAATTACCCCCATATTATACTTTAAAATATTATTCTCCAATTAAAAATATATGAAAATTTATCATGTGGATAAATCTGCATATGGGGTTTTGACTGCATTCTAAGCTATCTAAACTCTTAATGATTGTTCATAAAGAACAGCTCCTAAAATTGTCCAAATTTTTAATTAATTATAATTAAATAGGTTTAATAAAAAATTAATAATACAAATCATTCAAAATCCACACTTGGTGAAAGACATGAGCATTTGAACAGGAGGGTTGGAAGGGTGTCTAGAACTGCAAAAAATGAAAAAATCAAAAAAATGAAAATAACTCTTCAAAAAATTCCAAATTACTAAAAATATAATCATGTGGTCTATAATATTCCATATAAACACTCTAAAATTATATTTTTTTTGAAAATTCAAAAAAAACCCTTTTTGGCATATATGCCTATTTGCTTGCAAAACCTTGTATGAGCATAATTTTCTTAAAATTTAGATTTTTAACACTATTTAAAGGTTTTATTATGATTTAAAAACATCATATAATTATTTTAAAACTTTTACCTAGACTTAGAAGCTTTTGTAGCACTCCAGAATGATGCATGCTCCAATAGTGACCTCAAACAAATAAACTGAGGACTATTACAAAATAGAAAGTATCTTGACTCATCCAATGGCCATTAAACTTTTTAAAAATATTACTCAAGTCATTATGACCTTTTTAAAAAAAAATTAGGTATTTAAATCACTTTAATCTCTTAAAATCCTTAATTTTATTCAAAATTGACCCCCTATGCATGGACTATCTACATATTTGAACTTGACAATGCTCTTTTGAAATGACAATGACCCATTTACAATTCATTTTTGAAATTTTTTACCAATATTAGTTATTTTATGACACAATTGATTGGTTTGACTTGTTTTAAATGGATATGGGCAAGATTTAGGAACGTTTTGAATGATAGGGGTAGTAATTTGACCTTGACAAGTCAAATTACTAACAATTTTGGCAAATTTTGGGGTTAACTAGCCTAATGGTAAAAGAAATCAAAAAATTTAGATATGAAAAATATTGATATACACTAAATATTGGAATATATTTTTTAGGCAAAGACATAAATAAGACAACTAACACAAACAACAATAAACATGTGCTCATGTGTACTTAGAAGAATAGACCAAAACAATGAGAAAAGAAAAAAAAAACTAAAAGCATGTGTAGATATGCACTTAGAGTAAATTAATAATAATAATTCTATTATGTACAAACTAACCTCCAACTTTCTGGCCTTCCTGGATTAAAGGGAAAGCTATTTGATGCACCATATAACTTTTAAACATGATTGCTTCCTTTTGATAGCCCTCTTTTGCAAATGGGAGCATGTATATGTTCATGTGTTCTAGATGATGCAACTAGGCCTCCAAATTCCATTCTTAGGTGTATGAATTTAATATATGGATATAGGATCCCATAATCATCCTCCCATATTCTCCTTTGTTGCATCAAAAGTGCCATCTCGACCTCATTCATAGGTTGATCATGATTTGACAGATTCTCATTCAATAATTGTATTGGCATTTTGGCTAGTATACCTAGATTGATGTCATCATTTGACTCCATTTGAAGTGTTATTTTGTCAAATTCTTTAGATCCTTGATAAGTATATAAATATGGATGTAGTATGACTGTAATTTCTTCTTGATGAATAGTTACAATAGTACTCTTTGAAAGACATTCATCAATCTCTACTTGGGGTGCAGATGGACCATCAAATTTTGCACCAAAAATATCCAAGTCATCCCAAAATTATTATTTATCATGATCAACTAAAAGGACATGTCATTCATTTAAAATATTACCATTTGAAAAATTTTGATCACATATGTTTACCTTTTGGATAGAGTCATATGAAGGTTCTTGATCTGCTACACTTGCTTCATCTTCATCTTCTGTTAGAGAATAACATCTCATCAATACACTCAACCTGCAACTCATCTTTCTTTGGTATATCTAAAATAACATTACCTTCTTAAAGCTCTAAAACATTTTTGGAATCCTCATATGAATGTTGCTCTATCTCATAATTAAAATTTTCCATCTTAAGCTCTTTAATTTCATTCAAGAAATCATGGTATAACTGCTTCTAATGATCATCTTGTTTAGGAATATTCTCCATCTCAACAATGGATGTATGTGAGTTTTTTTCATGGATAGCTTCTAAAGAAATATTTATTTATACCTCATATATATCAGTTGTTGTAAGCTCTTGAGAAACCTCTTGTAACTCCTCTTCTTTGGCATCATGAAATACCAAATCATGTTTGTCCCTACTAAGTGGTGTCTCAACTATGATTTATTCTTCTTGATCACTCAAGTCACCTTCATTTTATATCTCTTTGGCTGAATCTTCTTTATTTACCTCACAAAAAATAGGTTCTTTCTCCAAAATTAGCATGGTAGATCCTTGAAAGTGCTCAATAAGATGAGAAAGATCTGTAGAAGTTACCATAGATACCTGATTTTTCTCATGAGGTTGTTCTTCTTGGATCACCTTCACCTCATCTCTCTATTTCACTTTTTCTTGAATGGCTTTCCCTAAAGGAAAGGATTTAGGCTTCTAAGAATGAGGGATGAAGATTAAATGATCTATTACTTCAGTTCAACATCCTGAATGATGATTGATTGTTCCTCTTTCTTGCTTGACTCCATGATTTGGTTCTAATATGGGAAAGATAAAGGCTCCTTATGGATATTTTGATTCTAGTTCTCCTCCTCTTTATTTTTCTTTAGCTCTAACTCTCTAATCTACTTATCAATATTCTCTTGGAATATCTTCTCTTTAAAGTGGTCAGTGCTCTCAATAGTAGGTTGTCCCATAACAACCTCTTTCTTTCTTTGATAGTTCTCTTGGATAGATATCTAAGAATGGAAGGTATAATAAACATAATCATAATTTGGAAAACTCAAAGGGGCTCTTGGAATGGACTTTTGAGGAGGAATGGATGGCATATAGAAAGGTTATGGTTGAGCCTATTATTCATTAAGGCCTTTTAGTTTATCCTCAATACTTTGAATGTAACCACCTGCATCCATCATATCAACAATGAGATGGTTCCAATTGGCTCTCTTAATAGGTGTCCATTTCTCTTTTATTTTCTGTAATGACCATTTCACATATTGTATTTAGTGAGTAGGGGTATCTTGGCCATAATAGCTCTGTGAATACAACTCTAGTGCATGCTTTTTAAGGCTCACTAAATTTTTTTTAAGTGTTGGTATGGATTAGATAGATGAAAAATGGCCATGATAAGACTAGTAAGTGGTAATATTAAGATGGATTGACTATTCATATGGAGGATCTGGGTATCACTCCTACATATATACTTGATATAGATCCTCAAACTCTTAGTGAGGATCATATTATGGGTGGTCATACTGATCATAGTGAAGATTATATGGATCTATTATGAAACAAGCCATTTGAGACCATTAATAAACCAAATATTAAAATTAATCAATATTGAAAAGATACATAAAGTTTAAAACCAGATTTGAGTGTCTAAAAGTTCCACTAATCTTCTAAATGCCTCTAAAGGCTAGTGTGTAGAATGATGTCCCACCGAGCATGTCAAAAATTATTATCACTCTAGAGAGCACCCTATTTGAAGATATGTAAGGCACACCTTCTCTTTAGATGATACAATTGGATATTATCAGTGTGTGGGTGACTTTGTATTGATTATAACCTCTAGAGAGGGTTGGTTCCCTTAAGATTTATATCAAAAAAATAAACTATTTTTTATTTTTGGGGTGAAAAAGGAAGAAAGAAGCTAAAATGAGAAATCCTATATAATTGGGTGATGCACCTAAATTATTTATATCCTCTATAATATGATGAAACTAATTCACACTTGTGAATCACTAAAAGTCTTATATTACCCTTAAGAATAAATATTTTAGATGAAATATTAATAAGACTTTAGATTACAATTTTTTTTACCTCTTCAAATGACCTGTAAAAGGTGAGATAGAAAGTAATAGGTGAAGAATGAACCTAATAAAAGGAAATATAATCTAGATTATATTATAATACACAATAAATTACACTCTATTATCTACCAAAACTCATATGTAAAATAAAATTCTCCTTTATTGACGTATGGTCTAGATTATAATTTCTCCTTCAGCTCTAGGAATTAATGAAAAATGGTTTCAAAAGCTAATATATAAGTCTAAAACCTTAAATAAATCCATATTGGTGTGGAAAATGAATTATTCATCTTATTTGAGTTAAAATAAGACTAAAATACTATTACAATATTAAATAAAGGTTTTAAAATCTTTCAACTCTTCAAAAATTGCATGTTCTTCATTTTTGGCATAAAATTGAGAAGTGGTGGATCCAGGTTGATTTTTCAACCTTCATTGAATGAAAATCATGAAAAAAATTTCAATATAACTCCATATTAAAAAAAAATTTAAGTTATTTAATTACCTTATCCTGCATGAAAAGCATGGGAGATGCATGAAACTAGTCAAACTAGTCAACAGAAGGGATTTGACCCTTAAGAACTAGTTAACTCAATTTGTGATCAACTTGCATGAATTTAAACTTGTGAATTGACTTGAGAATGATATATCAGCTTAATAAACATATATTTAATGTGGTAACTCAATAATTAATTCATTTTATATATTTTTGACATCATTCTTTACTTGCTTGATTGACCAATTAAGCCTATTAAGCCAATTAGGTTTAATAGCCTATCTTATTGCATTTGGAATCAATTAAACATACAAAATATTAAATTAAACCTGAAAAAATAATTAAATGGACCTGAAAATACTTTTCTCATCACAAGATATTTAATTTTGATGAGAAAACACTCGCCATTCAGTCAACAGGGTTGACTAGGCCTATTTTGCTCCACTTTCCTACAGACTGGCCATTTTGATTGAGTTGGTTGAGACACTTATGGTATTATTTATCACTAAATTAAGATTTTAGGATGAATAAAAAGTATTATTCTTTGATATCCATTGATTATATTTCATTGAAGTGTCTTGTACTTCATTTTACATATTTTTCCATAAAATTCATGATTTATTCCGTCCTTCGTACAATTCTATCCATAAAAAGACATTTATGGAATTTATAAAATTTAAATTTCAAAAGGTTTCAGGTTCATAAAATATGATTTGATGGCAATAAAATCAAATTTTTATAAAACTAGTTTTTAAAGGGTTTAGGAGGGCTTTGAAGCTAAATCTTAAAAATGATGGTTCATGAAGTAAAAATTTCCAAATACAAAAATATTTTTATTTATGTGTATACAACTTATTCCCATAACATCCCTAAAAATATTGGTTTCCAATGTAAAATATATGAAAAGTTATCACATGGAGAAATCTGCTTGTGGGGTTTTGACTGCATTCTAAGCTATCTATGGTCTTAACAATTGTTCATAAAGCACATCCCTTAAAATTGTATAAATTTTTGAGTAATTATAATTAAATATTGGTCCTAAAAACATAATAAGAGTGTTCATCCAAATTCCACATGTGGTGAAAGATATGAGCATGTGAATAGGAGGTTTGGAAGGGTGTCTATAACTGCAAAAAAATGAAAATATCACCAAATTTAAAATAACTCCACCTACTTCCCAATTCCTGAAAACATCATCTTGAGGTTTTTACCATGTTATAAAAACACTCTAAAAGTAAATTTTTCTTGAAAAGTCAAAAAACACCTTTTTGGCCTATATGTCTGTTTGCTTGCAAAACCTTGTATGAGCATAGTTTGCTTAAAATTTGGAGTTGTGACAATATTTAAAGGTCTTATTATGATTTAAATACATAATATAATTATTTTAAAACTTTTACCTAGTCTTGAAGCTTCTGTAGCACTCTAGAATGATGCATGTTCCAATGGTGACCTCAAATGAATAGACTGAGAAATGTTACAAAAAAGAGAATATCTCCACTCATCCAATGGCCATGATTTTTTTAAAAAAAATTTATAAAGTAATTATTATATTTTATAGAAAATTTTAGGTCTTGAAACCATCTGAATCTCTTAGAATCCTTAATTTCCTTCAAAATTGACCCCCTGTACATGGGTTGTCTGCATATTTAAACTTGATGATGCTCTTTTGAAATGACAATGACCCATTTAAAATCCATTTTTGAAATTTTTTACCAAAATTAGTCCTTTTAATTCATAATTGATCAATTTAACCTAATATAAATGGATATTTGTGAGATTTAAGAAAGTTTTGAATGATAGGGCTAGTAATTTGACCTTGGTAGGTCAAATTACTAACAGTAGCTTCAAGGGTTCTCTTAGTAGATAGAGATACCTTTGAGGGCCTTGAAATAAATTCAAGGATACCTTTATGGATGTTTTAAATGTATCTCTTAAGAGATACATTCAAGATAAATATAGATACCTTAGAGGACCTTGTAATAAATTCAAGGATACTTTTATGCATGTTTAAAAAGTATCTCTTAGGAGATACCTTCAAGGTATCCTTTATTATAATACAATTCCCTTCAAGGTATATTCTAAGATATACCTTGAAGGGTCTTGTATTGCCTTCAAGGTTTCTCATAATATATAAGGATACCTTGGATGGTCTTTTAATACCTTGAAGGATACCTTTATATATGTTTGAAAGGTATTGTTGGCCATTTTTGGCCCACATAAGAAGCTCTTGCATGGTTTGATGATGTAGTAGATCAAAGGCTTAGAAAGGGGGTCTAGGATTACAAATTAGAAGCCATATATTTTCTCATGTGTTTTAAATATTTAGAGCATGTAACATATTTTTTAGACCCTTTGGGATGTCAAGAGTGTTTGGAACAAGTGTACAAATTCAAGGTATCCATCTGGTTCTTCATTGTGTTTATCTAGGCATCTTGGGTCTAGTGGTAGAAATATTGAGTGGGCAGTTTGTTGATGTTATATATCACACATGTGGATGAGTCAAGGAAAAGTGGTCATATTGGTTTGTTCACATTTGTGCCATGTTTATATGTACCGAGTTTTAGTCCTCCACGAAAGTGCATCAAAAGTTATGGAGATCCAAAGTTGGCCTCTCAACCAAATTCCATTATTTTTCCATACTTAGACATTTTTAAAGAATTTCAAATACATCTAAGTGATCACCTTGACAAAGCCATATCTCACACGTGTGATAGTTACAAGGGAAAATGGTCACATGGGTTCATTCATCTTGGTCTCTAGTTTCTATGTGCTAAGTCTTTGGTCATCCATTAAAGCATGATAGGAGTTATGCAAGTCCAAAGTTAGCTCCTCAAAAAAAAATTGACAATTTTCCATACTTAGACATTTTTGAGCTAGGACATCATGCAAGATCAAATGGACTAGTCAGCTTGTGCATTTAATATATTCACTTGGAAAGCTCCTAAGACTAAAAAATCAAATGGGTTTATTATTTTTTACCTCAAGAACATCTCCTAAAATTTTGGTGCCTCCATTATTCATGCACTTCAATATCTAAGCCTTTTTATTTGATAAAAATGAACCTAAAATATAATCCATTCATGCTAACATCAAAATAAAGCTCTAGAGAAAATCTATTTGTGCTTAAATTTTACAGTCTCGAGATGTCAATTATGTTCTATGAGATGTCAATTAATGGTTAATGGGATGACAACTTTAAGATAAAGTGAGATAAATCCCATTGATCTTAAAATGGATGGTTGTGCCACCATTAATGATGGTCATGTTAATGTTATTTGATGGGAGTAAGAACATCATATTTAAGATCATGGACTAGCTGTTGGATTTCAAATAGTGGGTCCTAGTTGATCAATAGTTGGCATTTGATTGAGCATTTAGATCTAATGGTGAACAGTGATCAAAGAGTTAGTGAATCTCAAGGGTTAATGTGTACATGACAGCTGTCAATGATTCATTCAACTATTAGAGGATCGATGGTTCTTGGTTATTCATACCAATTGAAATCAACAGAGTGAGATGGTCAATACATCAATGAGTTTAGTCAGATTTTGACAACCAATTAGATAAAATGCAAGCCCAAGATTTTTGAGAAAGATTGAGAGGCTATTTTTGACCATGGAAAGTAGGGGTTTATAAGGTCTTCCCAGCTCCATTGAAGTTGGTTCAAATTCCATAGAGTGGTCTAATTGATGTAGTAAGATATATGGAACACAAGGGACTACCACAAGAGCTTAATGTTGACACCTGGTCTGAGTTTTTTATGAATTATAGGGTTCATTCTTGTGACCCTATTTACTTTTCTTAAATAGGACCTAGTTTTGATGGACTTTTGGCTCTTACATAGATAAAGTGGGTATTTTTGGACCCAATGGAGCCTAGAAGGAGCTATATGGTCTATGGGTCTATTTTAATATAAGGACTATAGGAAAACCAATGTCCTTAGATTGGTTTTACAACTATAGTGGACCATGGAAATGAAACATGTATATGATAAATGTAAAATCGTTCATCTGTCGACATGTATCCATGATCATAAAAGTAGGTATTTGACTACCCAAGGCATGGCATGATTGTCAATATCAAGATTTGATGATTTGATCCTCATGAACAAATCAAGTGGACTTATATTCCCAAGGTAGTGAATTGATAGTGGAATAAGTAGTTAAGTACTTTATTTCTACTCAAATATACTTAGTCATCATAGAACAAACCCTTGTCTCTAGTAGGACACACTCAACCAATGAGATGAGATCAAAGACTAGTGGGATAGAAGGACATTCATTGCTGATCAAGGCATACAAATATAAAGCAATCAAGTGATACCACCTCACTTCTTAACCTCAAAGAATTTTCTCCACTCTTAAATGCATTATTCCATATCTCTTTCTCTCTTTCTTCCATATATAGAGGCTTTTGAGACAAAAAAATAGACCATATCTATATTTTCTCTACTCCCTCTCTTGGGCATGACCAAAATCTATCAATATGAAGATTTTAACCTCTTTATATGAATAGAAAACTATGTTTTAGATTTCATTATGCTGGTATAGTGTGTGCATGTCAAATTTGCATATGTGGTATAAGTTTCTCCCTTGCCAAATTATGATCTCACCTAATTACTAGTTCATTTGGTTATACAAGTCATGTTTAGTGTTCTACACCTCTTGATTGAAGCCTACATGTGGATACTGTGACTAGTTAGTATCTTAATTTAGACGTCTCCCTTCATTTCCCTTAGCTTAGATCATTTGGTGAACCTCTTCATAAAACATTGATGGATGATGGATTTTGGGATCCTAGATTTGGTCTTTTACTTGTTTCATTAGTATTATAAATGTCAAGCAAGGTGGATCAAACCATAAATTAGGTGCATCACCACTATTATCTTAGGTTTCTCTCTCTCTCTCTCTCTCTCTCTCTCTCTCTCTCTCTCTCTCTCTCTCTCTCTCTCTCTCTCTCTCTCTCTCTCTCTCTCTCTCTCTCTCTCTCTCTCTCTCTCTCTCTCTCTCTCTTCCTTGGTCATTAGTAGGTTTTCATAGTGGGAATGAGTTATAATGATGTATTAAAAGAGATATTCTTATTAGAAATCCTAGAGGTTAGACCCCATTATAGGACACCCACAGATTGGGGTCATTCCAATGTTAGATTGGAGTATGAGTAAGGAGGCCTAAATAATCTCCTTACTCAAATAGGGTGCAATTTTAGTCCCTAACAATTTTGGAACACCTAATGGGACTAGGTACAAAGCATTAGAAGGATTTTTGGTGTTGTTCTTATACATATAAGCCTTTGGAGGTAGGTTTTCAAGCACCAATGGGGACTCTAAATCATTCTTATAGTTATGAGCTCACCAGGTATGTCTCAATGAAGTTTTTAATCACTTTTTTCATCCCATTTTATATATGAGGTCAATGTTAATAGTTATGGTTAATATTATTATTATCCTCATCCTTATCAACATCCCCAATATGATCATCATGATCCATATGAGTCTAATTAACATTACCAAGATTTATATCAATGTTATGAGGAACCTTGGCATGTTTCTCATGATCCTTATTATCAAAGGAATAGCTCATACCTTCTTCATGATCCTCACCAGCAACATGAGGACCTATTTTAGTCATATATGCAAGAACATTTCCATATTATTCCATATGAACATCAATCCCATCATGATATTGCTTCTCAACAACCCTATCATGAGCCATCCATACCAACATTTAAGTATACTTTATTAATCCTTGAGAAGCATGAATTAGAATTGAAATCATAGAGATTTTATGGCCAAGATGTCCCTACTCACCTAATTTATCATGTGAGAGATTCATTTTAGTGAATAAAAGAAGAATGGACACCTGTTGAGAGAGAAAATTGGAACAAACTCACATGTGACATGATGAATGTAAGGGGTTACATTCAGAGCATTGAATACAAGCTAAAAGGTATTGAGGAATAGTAGGACCAGCCTTACCAACATTTTATGACTACATATACACCACCTCAACATTCTTATGTGTCATCCATTCCTCCTCAAAAGACCATTTTAAGTACCCCTTTGAGTATGCCAAGTTCCTCATGTGTTCCTTAGACCTTTCCTTCTTGGATATCTATCTAAGAGAGCTATCAAATGAATAAGGATATTTCTATTGAATATCCTATTATTTGGGTTTAGGACTCCATCCTTCCTTAAGAACCCCTTATGAAGTCCTACAAGGTTTCAAGATGGAATCAAGTGGTGAAGTCATGGGATAGGCCAAGTGAGGCAAATATGGATTTGTGGACCCAAGATAAAGGAGGATTTGAAACTCTATAACCTCTCTCATCCCTTCTTAGGAGTATTATTATGTTCCATGTCTTTATGAATCCCATAATAACCTTAAAGAGAAGCTATTTCAAGAGAATATATCAAATCAAATCAAAAATTTAGAGCTGAAGACAAGGAAAAAGGAAGAGAAGGAGAATCAAAAGGTTGAAGGACCTTTATCTTTCCCATCTTGGTACCAAATCTTACAGCGAATAAAATTTGAGGTTATTCAAACCCTATCTCTCCCTCTTTAATAACCTAGTTCATTGCCATCCTATAAATACATTCAAATCGGTAGGGAAAAGGAGGAGGAGGTGGTGATTATGGATGTCAAACAAGAGACCATGCAGCCTCGACCCCTTTCCCCTCAAAATCCCAGAGCCTTTCCTTCATAAAGAGCCATTCAAGAGGAAAATAAATAGGAAGAAGAGGTAAAGGTGATCTAATCAAAGAAAATTTAGGATAAAAATTAGGTACCTATGGTAGCTTATTTCAAACTCTCTCATCTTACTAAATATTTTTAAGGATCTACTATGCCACTTTGAAAAAGAGACTCTCCTCTGTGAGGCAAACCAAGAAGATGTAGCTAAAGAAACAAAAAATGAAGGAAACATGAGTGACAAAGAATAATAAATCATGATTTAGACCCCTTTTGGCAAGGACAAACATGATTTAATTTTCCATGATGATGTGAAGATGGAACAAGCACAAGAGAAAGCTGAGATAGAGACTGAATAAGTAAATGAGGAAGAATTTGCTGATGAACTTGAGAGAGATGTCCTGGTTGAACAAGTTGATGATGTTTTACATGAGATCCTTGATCACAAAAAAACCATCATTTATCATGAATTACAAGAGATTTTAGGATAATAACAAGCTAAAATTAGGAGCATGTTCAGTCATCAACTTGACATTAAATGAAGTAGTGTTGATTGACCAATTTGAGATGTCAAAAGAAATCTCACAACCTCATGTTTTTGGTCAAGAAACTAATATGAATTTTTTTAATTTTAGTTTTAAAAGGCTCCTATTAAACTAAAATTTTATGAGAATAAATCTTCTAATTTTTTTGATATCTTGAATTTAGGTTTTTCTTTACCTAAATGGGGTTGATTATAAGATAAGAAGAGTAATATCATCAAGAAAGAGGTAGTTATTGTATAAGGAGATGACATGTTTTAACTTTTAAAACATGGTTATCAAATTTTCTCTCCAAATTTAGACATATCTCTACTATTAGAAGATGAGAAGGAACTTAATTAGCCTCAAGAAATCACAAGATCAAATATATATCCCTTAGAAGTCAACCTCACAGATATGTGAAAAGAGACACATCAGGTTGGTCTATATGTTCATGATTAGTAGTTTAAGAATGAGTAAGAATTGAAGCTATTCTTATAAAGTCCAAAATTTTTGAAGGAGTATGATTGGGTCTTGGATTCATATCTAAAATTCATGACCTAAAATTGCCAATAAAGGAACCATTTGCTTCCCCAAGAAGACATGAACATCTAATTGCTCATAGATATAAAAGAGAGCTATCAAGAGAAGGAAAGTATTATCCAAAGTTTCAAGGTGCATAAAAAAGTTTCCCATTTTGCCTAGGTGGAAGATACTTGTAAATTATAGCCATAACATATTAGACTAATTCTCATGCATTCCTCTGAGTGATACATCTAGCATATTTATTCCTTGTCCTTGTTTTAGATTAGTTTCCTTCTTAATAAGTGTCTTGGGCACTTTATTTTGTTTTTATCTTTCTTTTGGACTTTTTATTTGTTTAAAAAGAGGTTGGAGTAGGATTGGTAGTCAATATATTTGACCCAAGCAGAAACTCCATGCCCAATGTACTAGACTAGGGACATGGTTTTGGTTATTTTTCATAGATAGGCATATAACCCCTATGATTCACCAAATATTTTGGCCATTTTTGTCAACATAAGAAGCTCTTCCATGGTTTGATGAAGAAATAGATCAAAGACTTAGAAATGGGGTATAGGATTATAAATTAGAAGAAACCATATAGGTTCTCATGTATTTTAAAAATTTGAAGCATGGACCATATTATAGAGACCCCTTTGGATGTTAAGAGTGCTTGGAACAAGTGTGGAAATGCAAGGGATCTATCTAGTTATTCATGGTGTTCATCTAGGTATCTTGGTTTTAGTGGTAGAAATGTCAAGTGGGAAGTTTGTTGAATCTATATTTCACACATGTGGATGAGTCAGGGAAAATTAGACATATGGGTTTGTTCACATTTGAGCCAAGTTTATATGTTCCAGGTTTTAGGCCCTCTACTAAACCACATCAAAATTTATGGAGATCTAAAGTTGGCCTCTTAGCCAAATTCCACTATTTTTACATACGTAGCCATTTTCAAAGAATTTAAAATAGAGCCAATTGAGCACTTTAATAAAGCCATATCTAAAATGTGTAGTAGTTTTAGGGTAAAATGGTCACATGTGTTCATTTATTTTGGTCCTTAGTTTCTATGCATCAAGTTTTTGGTCATTTTTCAAAGTGTGATAGGAGTTATGTAGATTCAAAGTTTGCTCTTCAAACAAAATTCACCAAGTTTTCATACTTAACCATTTTTAGCCAGGATGTCACATAGGATCAAATAGACCAATCAACTTGTGTCTTTAATATATTTACTTGTAAAGCTCTTAGGACTAGTAGATCAAATTGATTTATTCCTTTTGACCTCAAGCACATCTCCTAAAATTTTGGTGCCTCCATGATTCTTGCACTTTAAGATCCAAGCCTTTAAAGTTGATCAAAATGAACTTACAACATAAGAAATTCACTCTAATGTCAAAATAAAGCTCAAGTAAAAATCTATTTGTGCTTAAATTTAATATTCTAAAGGAAATTAGTTACATTTTATAGGATGTCAATTGATGGTTGGTAGGATGTCAAATTTAAGATAGAGTAAGATAAATCCCATTGTTATTAAATTTGATGATAACGCAACCATCAATGATAGTCACATGAACTTTATTTGATAGGAGCAAGCATCATTTTTAAGATCATGGACTAGTCATTGCCTTTCACATAGTGAGTCTTAGTTGATCAATAGTTAGCATTTGATTGAGCATTCAGATCTAGTGGTGAGTGGTCATCAAAGAGTCAAGGAATATCATGGGTGAATATGTGCATGAAAAGTGTCAAGGACACATTCAACTATAAGAGGATCAATGGTTCTTGAGCATTCATACTAATTGAAATCAATGGAGTAAGATGGTCAATGTGTCAATGAGCTTAGTTATATTTCAACAACCGATTAGATCAAGGGCAAGCCCATGATTCTTGACAAAGGTTGAGAGGCTATTTCTAACCATGGAAAGCAAGGTTTTATAAGGTCTTCCTGATGCCATTAAAGCTATTTTAAATTGCATGGAGTGGTCTAATTGATGTATTAGGATATATGTAACACAAGATACTATCATTATGGCTTAATGTGGACCTCTTGTTCAACTTTTTTATGACTTAAAAGGTTCATTCTTATGACCTTATTTTATTTTCTAAATAAGGACCTTGTTTTAATAAACTTTTGGCTCCTACAAAGGTAAAGTGGGTATTTTGGATCTAATGGAGCACATAAGGTGCTATATGGTTTATTTTAATATAAGGACTATAGGAAAACCAATGTCCTTAGATTGGTTTTTTGACTATAGTGGACCATATAAATGGAGTAGCTATATGATTAATGTAAATGGGCTCATCTATCAATGAGGCTTGATCATCATCAAAGTAGGTACTCCACCACCGAAGGCATGACATGATTATCAATATTATGATTTGAGGATATGATCCTCATGAAAAAATAAAGTGGACTTAGAGTCCTAAGGTAGTTAACTGATAGTAGAAGTAGTTAAGGACATTATTTTACTCAAATATACTTAGTCATCTTGGAACAAACCCTTATCTCTAGTAGGACACTCTTAGCCAATGAGTTGACCTCGAAGACTAATGGGATAAAAAGATATCCATTATCGATCAAAGCATGAAAAAAAATCAATCAAGTGCTATCACCTCACTTATTGACCTTGAGGACTTTCTTCCACTCTTGAATGCATTGTTCCATATCTTTTTCTCTTTCTTTTTCTATATATATAGGATTTTGAGCCAAAAAATAGATCATCTCTATATTTTCTCTACTCCCTCTCTTGGGCATGACAAAACTCTACCAAGATGGAGCTTGTAACCTCTTGATATGAATGGAAGAGCATGTTTTAGATTTTAATGTTCTGGTATAGTGTATACATGTGAAATTTTCATATGTGTTAGAAGTTTCTCCCTTGTCAAATTATGATCTTACCTTTTTAATAGCTCATATGGTTATGTATGTCATGTTTAGTATTCTATATCTCTTTATTGAAGCTTGCATGTGGATACTGTGACTGGTTAGTGTCTTAATTTAGACCTCTCCCTTCATTTCCTTTAGCTTAGATCATTTGGTGAACCTCTTCATGAAACACTGATGTATGATGGATTTTGGGATCCTAAATGTATTTTTTTACTTATTTAATTAAAGTTATAAGAGTCAAATAGGGTGTATCAAACCATATTTAGGTACATCATTATTGTTAGTTTAGGTTTCCCTTTCATGTTTTCTCCCTCTCTCCCTCTCTCTCCCTTTTCCTTGGTCATTAGTAGTTTTTAGTAGTTGTAACGATTTAAAATTGTACATTAGAGGAGCTATCCTCATTAAAAATCCTAGAGGTCTTACCCCATAATAGGATACCCATGGCTTGGGTTCATTGCAATATTGGACTATAGTTTGATTAAGAAGGCTTGAATAATCCTCATGCTTTATAGGGTGCAATTTTAGTCCTTAAAAAATATCTCTTAAGAGATACCTTCATGGTAGCCTTGAAGGTACTATAATTCCCATCAAGGTATCTTCTAGGAAATACATTGAAGGGTATTATATCATCTTCAAGGTTTCTCCTAGTAGATACTATTGTACCCAACATCCCCCTTTTCTTCTTCAAGAAAAGGGGACTCAATTTTAATTTCTTGGCCTATTTATTGAACCTTTCTTCTATTTGTCTGAGTAAAGTTCTTATCAGATTACTCCTTAACCTTTACAATTAGAATAAAAAAGCATGGTATTATACATTTTATGGACTAAATTTATTAATGCACATGATTGGAATTTTATTTAAACGTATCTCCTAGGAGATACCTCGAATGGATATGAATACCTTCTATGTTTATTGTAAAGGCGCTTGTAATGGATTTGATATAATAATGACACTTTTTATTTGTCAAGAACCTTGATTCTAGCTCAAATTAAAGAGATACCTTTAAGGTATCCTTGAAGGCACTACAATACCCTTCAATTCATCTTCTAGGATATACCTTAAAATCTCTTATAATAACTTTAAGGGTTTTCCTAATAGATAAAGATACCTTAGAGGGCATTGTAATACTTTCAAGGATACCCTTATGCATGTTTGAAACATATCTCTTAAGAGATAACTTCAAGGTAGCCTTGAAGGTACTACAATTCCCTTCAAGGTATGTTTTAGGAAATACCTTGAAGTTATTTTATTACCTTCAAGGGTTCATCTATTAGATACCTTGAACATGGACATAGTTCAAATTTTATTTCAAAGTGTCTCCTAGGAGATTACCTTGAAGGGCATTGCATTACTTCAAAGGGTCTCCTTATGAATACCTTGAACATGCATATAATTGGAATTTTATTTCAAGGTACCTCCTAAGATATACCTTGAACATACACACAATTATAAATTTTATTTCGAGGTATCTCTTAATAGATACATTGAATATGCACATGATTGGAATTTTATTTTGAGGTATCTCCTAAGAGATACCTTGAATATACACATGATAGGAATTTTATTTTAATGTATCTCCTAGGAAATACCTTTAAGGGCCTTGGAGTACCTTCTATGTTGATTATAAATGTCCTTGTAAGGGATTTGATATAACCATGGTACCTTTTTATTTGGCAAGAACTCTAATCCTAGCTCAGTTTTAAGAGACACCTTGAAGGTACTATAATTCCCTTCAATGTATCTTCTAAAAGATACCTTGAAGGATATTTTATTTCCTTCAAGGGTTATCCTAGTATATATAAATACTTTGGATGGGATTGTAATACGTTCAAGGATACCTTTATGAATGTTTGAGAGGTATCTCTTAAGAGATGCCTTCAATGTAGCCTTTAAGGTAATACAATGCAATTCAAGGTATGTTCTAGGAGATACCTTGAAGGGTATTGTATTAGCTTCAAAGGTTATTCTAGTTGATACCTTGAACATACACATAATTGGAATTTTCTTTCAAAGTATCTCTTAGGGTATTTCCTTGAAGGGCTTTGTAGTACTTTTAAAGGGTCTCATCATAGATAAATTAAACAAGCATACAATTGCAATTTAATTTTAAGGTAATTTATAACAGATACCTTTAATATACACATGATTGTAATTTTTATTTCAAGGTATCTCCTAGGAGATATATTGAACATGCACATAATTGGAATTTTCTTTCGAGGTATATCCCAAGAGTTATATTAAACATGCACATGATTAAAATTTTGTTTCAAGGTATCTCCCAAGAGATATCTCAAGGGTGGCATTGTAATACCTTCCATGTTGATTTTAAATGTCCTTTCAAGGGATATGATATAATCATGGCACCTTTTTATTTGACAATAACCCTAATGCAAGCTCAACTTTAAATGAAATGCAGTAGTGTCATACACATTGATAAAACATTCATGTAAGTTATATACTTTGTCACATATATTTACACCTTTGAAAAATACAGTGAAAACATGATCCAATGGGATACTTCCACTTATCACCCAACCATGTCATTCCATCTTAAAAATAAGTTATAATTTTTGTGACCCCATGACTTAATTAGAACAATAAGTGTGGTATTGGATCATGACCTTCTGAGGCTTCTATTATTTTCTAATTCTTGAAATAATATGATCCTATAACATTGTACCACTCATAACTTGATCATGCCCTAGATTCAAGATGTAATATTTCAATTTCATAATACAAAGATTACATGAAAAGATGAAACTTGGTAGTAATTTTCTTAATATTAATTAGCTAGATGTGATGTGGAAGCCACAAAGCATTTGGAAGAAATGTGATGAAGACACATGGACCCATATCTCATGGAAATAATAAAATAAAATCAATCTATGAAATGTAACTACTGCACAACCAAATTAAAATACAACACTTGGAAAAGTGGAATGGCATTTTGGTTGATTAAATATTTCATATAACAAAGCCACATGATAATGTGAGCAAATAATAAATTTCCACTTGGAAAACTAACAAAAATTATGAGGCCACATCAATCTAAAGATGAAGTAGGTCAATTCATGAAACAATTTAAGATGAGAGATCCAATAAAAGGGAAACACATGGCAAGGTGTTGAAATGGATGTGTCTACTAAGAGTTTCATGTAATATAATTATACGATGGAATGATCCAATGAAAGTTTTCCACTTGGAAAGATAGTAGGGGTCACAAGACCATGTCAGCCCAAAACAAAATGGGTCAATCATGGAAACACTAAAAGGAGGTGCAAGCCAATCCAAATATGATACATGCCAAAATATCATGTCGTCCACCCAGATATCTCACTATCCAAAGTAGAAGACTGGAATGTATGAAGAGATACCAAATGTTATGCATATGTCAAGTATGATACCTAATGACACATTGTTATTCATGATAATTGATTTTTGATACAAATTAAATGCTAATAGAGGCTCTTTTTTTTGGTTATAAAGCCAAGTCACCTTAAAAAAAGGTCAATCCTATGATGAGAAGACACATGGACAAAGTAAGAATGATGATTATCCAATTCCTAAAATTGAATTTTTGAAGCCATCAGAACAAAACCAAAGAGCCACCTAGGCTTTATGTTGAATTAAATGAAAGATACTTACCATTTATGGCCCTTATCTTATAATTTAAAATTTTGATAAAAATCTAGGTTTTAAAACTCCAAAGCTTAGCATTCACCATTACTATCTATTGAAAATCTAAAGTAATTTGTATCATTTTCTAAGAAAATTTTGTACATTCATTTGATATCTAGGTAATCTACAAGATCATCAATAAAAAATTAGAAGTCATGGCTGAAGTAGGAGCATTTGGAGCCAATAAGATAGAACAAGTCCCATTTCTATATTCTTACAAAATAAACATAGTCTTTTGAGACACTATCTTCAATGAAATTTCATGTGCCATAGATGAAAAACATTAAGATGACTTATTATACCATGTGGAGAGGATGGTAGACCAAGACAATGATGATGCAAAAGCTTCCAATGTTATAAAGGAAAGGTTTGACATCTTGACACATAAATATATAGGATTACACAAATCTACATACAATCCATAAGTGTTCCCCTATATAGACTTAGTCCACTAAAGTTTCATTCACTCCAGGTGTGTGGATCACATGATCAAATCCTTTAACATTGGTAATGATATCACTTATATAGATGGATTCTCCTTTAAAGCCTATTACGACTTACCCAAGCCTAAAATTGTTTACAGTCAAGACACTATGACCCAATGGCTCAATTCACATAATACCAAATAAGTATTGAGAATCTAGTCAAAGAACCCAAGAAGCTTCATCTAAAAGTCTAAAATAAAGTGGATTCCAATCACCCAATTTATAAAAGGGGTGAAAATGGATATGGCCATGATGAAATGGTTAGATGGAGTAGAAGAACTAGAAATCTAGATGAGAAGTGGGTTTCACTAATATCTATGATTATAGACAACTCCATGAACCCTCTTCTCATGGAGATCATATCCTATAATTTGGATTTTAAAATCACAAAAATCATGGCCAACCAAAGAAATCATTTATATGTGATGTCCTACTTGGTTGATGTCATTTATGCCATTATCAAGATCCCTTAGTTTACCTATTGGGACAAAAAAATGGGATGGACCATCCTCTATGTCTTCAAAAATGTTAAAATTTACAAATATAGGCAAGAGATGTGGGTTATTGCTAACAAGTTCTACCCAATTGTATATAGAGCCATCCATAAAAGAACTACACCTAGGATATCAATATAAATCAAGGCAACCCTTGGAACATTGGGAGCCTATTGGTACTACTTATACTATACCATAATCAAAGTTGAGGGAATCTAGATAGCCCCATTCAAATTTCCCACGATAGTGACAAACAAACTGGCTAAGTAAGAGATTACCTTCCATTTATGCACAAGAGTAGATAGACTACGAAAAATCAAGAAAATGGGGTTGGTCCACCCCCAGTTAGTTATCATTAGCTAATTTATAATTAAAACTTGGGACTCAATTATAGTTGATGCCAAACATAGGTCCACTTTTAATATGGATAAAGATACTGATAGGGAATGGGACCCTACACACTTGACATTTGATCATTAAAATAAACATAGGGTAGCTATTAATATTACATATCATCATGAGCTCAAGGATGGAGACCAATTCTACCTTAATGTAGTTGATAACAAAGACACTATTAGGATCAATAAGGTGAAAGGAAGACTACATGGCACAAGGTTTTTTTAGGTAACCAAGCACACTAATACTCAAGTAGGAATATTGGCATCTCCTATCCATACTCCCAATGTTGAAGAAGAAGGGCCATCTGACCCATGACTCAGTCATAAAATAATCTAGGCATTATCTCCTAATTTGGATAAAGGAGGGATTAGCATTGGGAAACAAGTTTGGTAGGATTCCACCTTAGGGATCTCATCTAATAGAATTTTATAAATTCAAAGTGCTACTATAATGCAAGTTTTACCTTCAATAAGAACAATAATCTCTCTAATTCCACCAAATTTTATGTCAACATCAACTCCCCTTCCTCCTATCATATAAATATTAAGTGTTGCAGGTTAGGATCATATTACCTTACCTCCCTCTTTCCTCAACAAGCATCCCCTAAGCATATTTGAAGCCCCCAAACTCTAGGTCACGTCCACTTCTAACCTTACAAGACCCTCACCAGACCTATAATCAAGCATATAACTATGTCATTTCCCATTGTTACCCCTTTCACCATATCATCCACTCCTAGGGTCTCGATGATAGCTAATTTTCCCCCAGTCATGCCTAGGCCTATACCCAAACCTAACCCATAATTGCCTAAGAAGAGTCTTAATATCATCCTTCCATAAGTTCCCCCATTCTCTACTAGCTCTTTAACTAGCACTAGTTGTTCTTCATCCCCTAGTTATGCATTCACATTGGTCACAACCACTGATACCTCATATACATCTACCATTCAAGGTCTAACTCCAAATTTACCATTACTTCCCTCATCAGATCCACCTAGTGTCTCTTTATATAAATCATTGGTTAAGTAGTTCTAACTAGCTACTAGGGAGAACCTAGACTGGGTCGTAATGGACCCTCTCTAGGTTACACTAAAATTTGATAAGGAGTTTGGGGAAATGAAGAGGGTGACCAAGAGGAAGGTCATCCACCTTGACCAAAAAATATTGTATGAATCATAAGACACCTTATTTGAGCTAACAACGTTAAAGAAGGCCAAGCAAGGTCAATAAAATCAATATGAAGAGGACCCCCTCTCAATTCTTCAAGTAACTATAGATGTGGCTACCATATTGGTTAAGGGAGTGTAGAAAATAACGATTAACTTAGATCAATAACACATGGCCACCTTACCAGAGTAGACCATAAAAAGAGTGGAATTGGCCGTGGAAGAAATGTTTGATATGTTAAATACCTTGGATTAGTACAAGATAGAGGGAGATGAAATATATAAAAATTCCTCAAGGTAGAATCTATGTATGGAGGATACAATAACAAGATAGTCAACATAATGAGGTTGATTAGAATGAATAAATATGAGGAATTAAGTCTAGTTCCCTTTGAGGACTTGAGCATTGATCAATCCAATTTAATTGGTAGGAGAAAGAACTTGAACTAGTGGATTGAATATATGAGGTCCCTAAGGAGATCCCTTATGTGAAAATGTGAGAAATCTATCACCTTAATAAAGTATGATGAAATTATGAACTTAGATAACAAAGATGGATCCATCATTAACATGGATGCCTTCAGGGCTCAACTACAAAACTTCATGGAATTTTTTTGAAAGCAATCCATGGCTAGAGGGGTGACATTCAGACAAGATATAGTGTATTTAACAATCTCTACCAACCAAATAATAGAGAAGGTTGAGGCCGTTAATGAAGCTATATGACCTATCATAAGTAGGCATGATGTAATGGTCAAGCTCATAGCCAAGATACTGAAGGAGCCTATCATCGATCTAAGATTAATCAATAGTGAGTACAAATAATGCTCCCAAGTATGGAAAGGGTATGTTAAGGCCAAAAAAAAACTTCCACTTTAGGAGCCATCACCTCATTATCCCTTCCTAGAATGTCTTCTTCCTCAACTAGCATTATCACTCCATCTTCTTCTTCAGTAAGAGCTTCATCATCAATAATACCAATAGGATCCTATCTTAGCTCCTTAAGAAAAAAATAACCACCTATTATTTTCCTTCTGAATAGGAAACATGTCCCATGGTCTCTCAAATTGCATTGTAAAATATTCCCATAGTTTTGAATAGGTAATATTCTTTAACTTTAGGGTATAAGAGAGCTTGTTTATTGATAGGTGTCATTTTACCTAGTTATTTTAGTAATAAACTAAGTTATGGCCTATATAAATGGGTCCTCTCCTTCATTTTAAACTAGAAATGGGATTTTGTGAATTAATGCAAAGAGAAAATAAATTCTAGTAATTAAATCACTATTTCCATTATTTTCATGCATTCCTATTTCTCAACCTTTGTTAATAATATATGATCTCATTTATTTAATGGTTAAAATCTAGTATTAGTGTTTCAAATGCATCTTGTCAATTTATGATTTTAGTTAGGTTAACAAAGTCTGTTATGTATGCTATCTTTTTATCCTACTCTACTATCGAATCTGTTTAAGGAAATCTATTGTAGGTATCATTTTAAATCATCCTTTCAAAAAAAAATTTATATTCACCTTAGAATCCTCTCTATACTTATGATATTTTATATTTAAGCACCAAGATTTCATAGCTGTTAGTTTCATTTGCATTATTATCAGAAGAAATTATTGATAATTTGGCTTCTCAAGGCCAAATTTCAACCCATGTAATAAAAAACTTTTCATGGTCATAATTATCAAAAAATATCACACCTTAAAGGGTGGTGTTTAATCCTCCTCTATATTTTGGCAAAATTTGAATACTTATAAGTATGTCGGTTTACCTAAAGTAAAAGTAGACCTATAGGTTTAAGGGATAGCTCCCTAAATATGCCTTGAAGTGCTTATCACCTAAACTAGTTGATATTTTATGTTAAAAGGGATAGGAATTTACATGAAATTAAAATAGTATATGGGGGTGATACACTAAAAGGGTTTCCACAGTACCATCATACTTATTTCATTGAGAAATAAGACCTACAACACTAGCTTCAATGTCTTAGAATGCTCTAACATTAGTATTTAAATATGAATGTGAGATGCACAAAATCCATCCAAGTTAAGTGAAAATATTTATTAGTTGTAGATACTAAGGATCATTGTATACTTGAGAATATATGCTTATGCTTAAAAACCCTTCACATGACCTACTAGAGTGTAATGACTTACATCAAACATGGAAAGATTCAGGGAAAACAAGGATATATGAATATCTCTTAACTATTCACTATACATATATTCACACACTTTGACAAGATGATACATGAAATAAAAATAAATTATATTTATTATTCTAAGGAAAATTATAATGTCAAAACTAGTAGGAATTCTCCATACATGGTGTGGTATTAGTCTACAAGATCCAAATGGCTACTACTTATATAATTAGAGAGAGAGGAAAAGAGAATGAAGTCCAAGAGTCACTAGAACATGTGTCATGATAAGAAAAAAAGTTACACATGTGGGAGATATGAATATGAAATATACCATGCAAGATCTACTTGGACAAATGTCCCTTAAAACATGAAACTCCTAAAATGTGGTATAGAACTCTTTAATTGCTTAATCAGAAAATTGCCTTCATCTTTTGCCTTTTTTGGAACATCCAATAGAATAATAGGGATATATTTGATTATTTCACTAAGAAATATGGGTTATAAATATTTCCCAACATGAATTTTTTGTATCCCTAATCATTTTTATTCTTTTTCACATGAGTTATCACTGCCTCTAATTTAAATAACTCCTCTTTCACTCACCTTGCACACTTGACACCAAAGTTGCCTTAATTTTTATAAAACATTCCATACAAAGGAGTATATGACACCCATAAAGGCCCTTCATCCCCTCAAATTCTGTAGTTAGACATTAAAAGTCTTCTTAGAGTTTTCATCTTCTCACTTGCTTGTTCTTTATGCCATTTTTGACTGGATGAGATGAAGGTACTTTTAAAACCACTTGCATGTTTTCATATATAAATAAATGTATATTATAGGATATATTATGTCCCAATATACCCCTTCAAGTGATTTTCATTTATTTAAAACATTCCATACCTACACAACACATAAAAATATCAAAGAAACTAATTATATACCCTATCTATATAAGTAAGGTGAGACTCAAACTAATGGGAAGGATATATTGCAATTCCTCTATAGGATAAAAGTAATTTTATAGTCAAAATATCTTTATTAGGTGCATTTCCTACTTCATCTTCTCCTTCACATCAATAACTAGGGTTTCAGAGGGTTTGGAGATGTTTTACCCCTTAAGGATTGTTTATGAAGGTTTGAAATTGGAATCCTCAAAAATTTTAACTAATACCTTGTTAGAGACCTATTTTAACATCCCCAACTGCTCATACTCCCATGAAAATCCTATAATTAGGTGCAAGATCTCAAACTTGCCTACTCAAACCCCTTTCTTCATTTTGTGTAGGCATAAATTAACTTGAGCAAAAGTTAACCATTCTATGAGGTTTATTTACAAACTAGATGTATTTTATAACTTCATATCTCCTAAAAAATGTGTTTCAATGTGATCCAATTCTCATATGATGTTAAAAGTGATGACTACATATCATTAGAGTCTTAGTCTTGCCTAAAGGCCTAACTATGTCCTTGATGCCTAGATATAAATTGTGAAGTTCTTGATGGTTTCAAGACCCTAGATATTTTTTTCAATACCTATAATAATATAAAAATACATTAAAAGTTTAAAAAAATTTAGCACCTTCCTTTCAACATCACTTCTCAAGCATGTAGATTTCTTGCTTCCTAGAGTACCCTATATCTAAGACCAAACAAAGGGTATATCCCTTGCCTTATCAATCCAATTAGAGGTATGGGGGATTTATTAAAGTGATGAGTACTCTATATGTTGAATTTAAAAGCTTTATTTTATTATTAAACCCTCCAAATGTCAGTAAATCTAAGACAAACTTGTGGTAAATGATAACTGTGCAGACTTCATACATATGTGTGGACTGTAGGTTATCCTTGAGACCTTTATTTATTTTTTCTCTTGATTTGATAATATAATATGATTTAAAACACCTTTAATAATTTATATAACATTCCAACATTTATTTTTTCTTTCCAACTCCTTCATTTCATACCTTGCATTTGACTTGATAGAGGTGTTGACTATGTTTCCTCTGCCTGTAGGTGTCGACTACATGTTTGAAGCTTGTATCATTATTACAAGGTTTTATTTAAGTTATTGATATAAAAACATAGTCATTTATGCCAATTTATATCATTAATTTTGTATGAAAATCACCAAGAACACTATATCCTAAATCCTTATTAACTACAATCAACTAGAGTTAACCACTATTAAGGCAATATAGGTCCTCTAAATTGATTTTCTTCATTCAAACCTATTTCACATACCCTTTAATAATTTTTGGAAGTATTTGGAATTATTTTTAGACTCTTCAAGTGCTTATGTGATTTATTTCACTAAGTGCATCTATGAATATGCAATTTAGTACCTATAGACAGTTTTAGGTAAGCCTTTTAAAGGCAAGGCACCTGTAGGTGGTGATTAGGACCAAGAAATTGTATTTTATCTTCCTTAAATATCCTTGGACCATTGGTGTGTACCTAAATTCTATGTAATAACCAAAAAATTAAAACATGCTCTCATGATGTCACCAAGGAGTGTAAAGTCATATGTGGTTCAAAAACCTGTAGAAAACATTGAAGAAATATAGTGATCAAAGTGCAACTTTGAAGCCTTATAACATCCTCCTTATTTATCCAACATCCATATCCTTTTACAAGGTATATCCCATATATGAGATATAAAAGGTATGATCATCATAAATTGTGAAGGATCCATGTTTTTTCCTCATATGGTAGCCTCAAATGTGGCTCAGGCTCTATTTTGGGACTTTTAGGGAACTTATCTGTAAATTCATTTTTTTCCCTATGCATATAACCTTTAAAGTTTGTTTTCTAATATCGTAATTAAAAAATGGATATCATGGCTCATCTCAAATTATCTAACTTCATGAAGTTATATAAACATGTTAAACTCCTCCACACCACACCATCAAATCTTTGTGTAAGCTGGTGTAGGTGGTCATTTGTAGGTTGCAATGTAGTGTGTAGAAACATGAATAATGTACATGATGTATGGTTCTTCCAATCAGGATTATACCCTTACAAGTTGATAAAATAAATTATTACAACATTAAGGACATTTAAACAAGATTCAATACTCCCATTTAGATGTTCTCAACCTCCTATAGGTGTTGATATAATTGCAATCAAGGTAGTGAATGTGAACATAAGTAATGTGCATAAAATATGAGTATTCAATTAGATTTATACCTTCCATCAACTTTAAAATGGAATATTTTCACCATGGATAACCTTATTCAATTTAAATACTCTTTTTCAATGTGATTATCATCTATGAGGCACCTATAGGCATGCATTAATGATGCATGACTATGTGTTTAGTTTACATTAACTATCACAATCTATTATATATCATTTGGAGGCTTAGATTTATATATAATGTTCCATCTAGATGTCTCATTCCTTTAAATTCTTCAACACATCTTCATAACCAATCTTAGATATCAAAACACCATGAATATAAGTGGGAGTAAACAAAGAGCTAACTGTGTGCAACATCCTTGATTATGTGCTTGATTAACCTTCATGATGATATATTTAGAGAGTAATATTGGGAACAAGTAAGTTTTCATGACATATGAGGTTCATGTAACATCATATCACACTAGATTCAAATAATTGCATAGAAAATAACCTTTTAAAAATTATGAAACTTGACTATAACGTCACTAACATATTATTCCTATAATTTAAGAGTTTTGAACTCATAAAAACACTTAAAAACATGAAACCAAAGATGGGAAACAAGAGATAGGGGATTCAACATCCTCTGGAAGCAAATTCACCAACTAGATTGTATGGAATAGTTTGTACAAGAGTAAAACCTATAGCTTATGGGGTTTATCATGTAGAATGAGATACTTAACTTCTAAATGATGGTTAATAAATTAAAAGTGACTTAAAATCATACTATAAAAATGAATTGCATTGAGTTTACTATCACCACACAAATTTATTTGACCTAAAACCTCTTCTACTGGCCGTACCAAGAAGAAAGTTGTTGGCTAGTTCTCTCTATTGGAGTGATGGAAGAGAATAATTATTTTTATCCACTTTTAAGCATTCAAAAACTAGTTAAGCATTGAAATTATTCCATGAAATTTAAAGAGACATCCCAAAAGATCTTTCCACATGCCACTCTCCTCATGGGCCATACAACTATAAAAAGTCCTCCTTTCTCATTTGTTTTCTTGATTTTTAGTTGGGAACATGCAAGTTTATACTAGTATTGACATTATTGATAATGAATCTGATAGGTATTTACATTACGGACATTGAGAAGGAGTTTAAAACACTTGTCTACCTAATAGAACTCTACCACCTTCAAAAATAGGTCTAATATGACCCTTTAAGTGCCATAGAGTGACTTAGGAAGGGAATTAAATATGACCATTGTGATGAAACATTAAATGACATTAAATAACACCATGGCACACCCTTTAGGACCCTAATATACCCCTATACATGTTTTTATTATAGGGGGTTGACCTATTTTGATTTACGGTCAAAATAGTCAATAGTCATCATGGTTTCATATATGTCAAGTGAAGAGTAAGTTTTTTAGTGTCATGTTCATAGTGTCAAGTGTCATTCAAATGTTTTGATAGAGTTTCATGTGGTTCTAGGATCTGAAAGTGCTATGAACAATATGGTGAAAAGAAAATGGTTAATGACTTATCATGAAGTTTTCCAACATAGTTTGGTATATATAAGGAATTAAATGAGATATAAACTCAAAAATGTGATCAAAATGCATCAGAAATATATTTTAAGCCTTTTAGATATCTATGATATGCTTATATGACATTCAATGGTAATTCTCCTTTGAAAAACTATGTTTATTTTGCTTAAAAGGATAAATTTTTACCTTTAAATGTAAAACAAGGTAATAAAAGGCCATTAAACTAGTAAAAATATGCTTGAACACATTTGAATATATGAATTTATATTATTAATAAAGTTTCATATTTGGAACAAGTCACTTTATGCAAGTTCAAGTGTGAAAAGGGTCTTTTTTAGGCTCCCACATACCAATTTTAGCCATATAAAGGTGTAAAATGACTTAATATTTATCCTAATATCATTTTGTCTCATGGATACTTTATCATGCTCTAATTTTAATAGATATATATTAATTTTTGAATATAAATCAAATAAAGGTCACATTTCATGCATATTTCAAGAAAAGTATAGACTTGTACAATCATTTTATATGGTGGAGATCTTGAGTAGGATTTGAAGTGTATAACAAGGGTTATAAAATAAATTCATGTAAAAAGGAAGAAAAATAGGATCAAAACCAATCTCTTCCATTCACCTTGCTAGTTTTCACACAAGAAGAGCTCTTCAGGTTTATAGGTGGTATGGCCATGAAAGAGAAAATCCAAGTCTAAATTTTTTTAAAAAGAAAGTAGAATCATAGAGATTATAGTTGGAGTAATTAATTTTCAAATTGGTCATCTCTCCATCATAAATAATCCATTTGAAGTCAAGGCATACATCAAAAGTCCTACATCTAGGAAGGTAGTCATTTTTTTGCATTTTCTCCTCATTAGAGCATCATATCAAGAAAATTCAAGTTTCCAAGGCTTAATGACATGAATCAACCTTGCATGTAATGAATCACCTCTATTACATACATGTGAAGTATAAATAATTATCAATAGGGAAAATGAGTACAATTATATAGTCTACTGGCAAAGGAGGAAGAGTTGTATGGTTTAGGAAAGAGAAAGGGTTTCAAAATTTCTTGTTTTCTTCTTGGTAGGGATATCCATCATGTAATTTTATCAAGATATTCTCCAAATATTCATATATCAAAATCCCATCATTATTTTCTCAATAATTTTAAAATCCTTGTTTAGCAAATGTTAAGGTTGTTTAGCATTTATTAAGGTACTTATCATATTGCTAGGTTTCAAATTTAGCTTCTTATCCTCGTCCAAAGATGCTCAAATTAATATATAAAGTAGGGAATATGATCATAATTATATAGGATGATTCAAGGTGACTCTAATATTTCCATTTCATGTTATTTTCTCTCCATATTGTTTCTTCTCCATGATCACTATCATACACTTCCAATTCTCAATGTGATCATGCTCCTTTCACCCTTCATTCATGGTTTTCATCTTTCCACCTCATCATCACCCCTTGGACTCATCTCCATCTCACCATTCATTATAAAGAAGAGTAAAAAATAATTGAAGGGAATCATGGTCACTCAAATAGGTAATTCCCACTTTGAAACCACCACCTACATCCAATAATTTAACCTACATCAATACACCAATGGTCAACACTTTTTATGAAAGTACAAAAGTGAAGCATATGCTAGAATATGTATTTTGAAGGTCTAAGCTCAATCCATATCATTAGGATAAAAAAAATGGGAATAAAATGATCATATCTATGATTGATGAATTAATTAAGGCCAAGAAAAATCATACTCCATATAATGGACATAAATAACCACCTAAGTTGAAGAAGGATACAGTCAACCCAAGGTTGAAATCATGGTCCAAATGCATAGGTGAAGGTTGATATGCTATAAAAGGGTTTTCAATCCATATTTATATTTCATCCATGGTATAATCCTAATAAATTATCTTTTAATAAATAAATCAAGTGTCTTTGAGACACTTATAATCTTGGTTTCAAGTCAAAAGATGCTATAGTCAGGGGTCTAACAGTCTTAAGACCTTTTCTTGGCTTGTGGAGGTTGTTTAGATAATCAAATAAATGAACTATTAATGTGAATAACCATAACATAAAGATTAATAAGGATACATATGAGGTTTAAATAGGGCTAAAGAAACACAAATGTACATCTATATCTAGCTTCAAGATTAATGTTACAGTCAAGTGGGTGAACCATGCTTAATAGAGACTTCAAGGGTATAGATTTACAAGAAAGGTAATGATATTTTTAAGAGATAATCATATAAATATTAAATCATGGGTACTTTATGTATTTTAAAAAATCCAAAATCATCTTTATAACTTGTCACAGTCTATATAAAGGACATCATATCATGCACATTGGTCTATACAGGAAAGGTTTATTTTCATAATGAAAGTATGGTGAACATGTGAAGAAGATAAAATTATAAAAGGAATGCATTAAGTTTTGGAATTTGGAGGTTACCTCAAGGATAAAAACTTAGTTTAACATCTATTTCCATGAAATATTCACCTAATTTTTCTTAAGGGACTCATAACATATGTTGACAATCCAGACATTGAAGCAACAAGTCTTGCATATTTTCAATGTTCATAGGGTCTTGTTATGTCTAAATAATAATTTTAGTTTCTTCTTTACTATTTTAGAACCAAAATCTAATAGGTTTAGTAATTAATCCTAAATTAACATATTCAGAGGAAATAGCCTCACAACTAGAGGTTTGGTCAAGATATAGGCATCCCAGTGCCTTAAATCATTCTAATGTTAGTCTAGTTATGAATATGATCTAAGTAGTTTGATTTCAACTAGGTACTATATGGGTTTCTAATATAAGGACATATATTGGTATTTGTTATTTCAAGGGAACTTTCCTTTTTACCATACCTTAATCCCTCCTTTTTAAATTTTTAAACATGAATCACTTTAGATTAATGCTCTTTGTGTATACCCATTTTTTGTTTAAGATTTTGGGCTTATAGTAGCAACTACAAAGCCATTTACATCATAAAAAATTTAGGTAGATTATGTCACCAACATATTCCTATTGTCCTTATAGTAGGGTCTACTTCTAGACTACAAGGTGATAACCACATAATCTCTCTAATAAAATTGAGTGAAGCCCCAAAGTTTTATAGAACCTACATTATAATAATATAAATATTATTTTGTTGTTCGTATACATCCTTGACATAGACACACATCAAAATTATAGAAGGACCCAAGGATGAATATAAATATTCTCAAGCTATTATTTCCTTTCATGCACTTTTAACTATTAGTAAGCCTCCAAATATTAAGGTGGTTGATTTCCTCAAGAATTAAAAGTCAACTATATTTATTTACTCTGGGATGACACACAAATTCATCAATAGTAAGTTGTCTAATAAATTATTCTAGTAAATGTTATAGTAGAAAGCTATGGGAGACTACCTATTATATTATCTTATGTTTTATATTATCATGGTTGGGGAAAATAATACTGGATTGTAATAAATCACCAATTTATGCATAATTGAGATGAATTTTGAGTAATTATTCATTCTCATTCATTTAAAGGAAGGACATTTAAACTTCATGGTTTATTGGCTAACTATATGCAATTGGTTAGTTTTCACCAGATGATGGAGATGATCAGAAAAGGTGAGAATTAATTATTTTGTGACTATTTTCCATATAATTTAATCCAAACAAGGAGTTTACCCATATTGAATTACAACTGGTGGAGACTACCCATTTTTTGTCTTATACACCAACTCAACTCCTTTGAACTTTTTTCCTTTTGTATCAGGCTTTATAGTAGGGCTCACTATTGCCTAGGCCAACCTAGGGCCTCCCTAAGCTTGACACATGTTCTTAAAAATTATACTATTTTTTATGAAAAATCGATTAAAGTATATAATAGTAGAGTATTTGGCATTATATTTATTATATTATTTCATAAAATTATAGTGTTATAATTTGAAAACCCTATTTACCCAGGAAATAGACATGTGTATGTTCCTTCATTAGAAGGGTCACTGATATCACAACTGGACACACTCTAGTAGGGCCAAAAATATTATAAAAATCTAGGTACACTATTCGAATCTTAGCAATTTCATAACATAAAGTGTTAAACAATGAATAAAAGGACCAAGTCAACACAAATAAATCACACATTTTAGAAAGAGTTAAAAATAATATATTAAACACTATTAAGATTAAATACCTAAAAATAAGGATCTATAGAAATTAAAGTAACAAATATGGTCAATGCTTTAGACACTCTAGAACCTTCTCTATTCTGATCTATCAACACTCTACAAGGTATGTTTGGAAACAACTAGGAATATGTAGGAATAGGATTATATCTAGTTAGACATGTTCAATAGTTTTTGTTCCTCTTAAAAATGAGATAAAATTATAAACACCCCATTTTGCAAAGTAAATTTGAATTTCAAAAAACATTGGGGACTCTCACCTATTTTTGAATGCAAATGCACCTTGGGAGTAGTCAAGTTGAATTGAAGGCAAGTAATATATTTAATATATTAAAAAGATATTTATATATATTATATTAAAATATATAATATTTATTTAAAATATACACTAAAAATATATATTATATAATTTAATATAACATTATAATATAATATATTTTAATATCATTATTATTTAATATATATATATATATTAATATATTTTATAAATCATATTATAATTATTTATTATATATTTTCGTATAATATACTTAAATATATATTATATAAAATATATAATTTATATATAATATCACTCAGTTTAATATAATATTATGATATATATATATATATATATATATATATATATATATATATATTCACACACATACACACATGTGCAGACACACATATCATGACATATAATGTTTGTATACATGTATTGGTAAAAGGGGTTATGTAAAGTGAAAGAGTAAAATTATAATTGAAAGTTAAACATAGTAATTCAAAACCCTTGACAATCTGAAAATAATTTCATCTTTAAAGATAATTATTGGCACAAATTGATTGGGATGTAAATCGCCATGCAATGATTTAGTCTATGATGTAAGGGAATATTAGGAATACCAAAGAGTTTGTATAGGGTATGTCTTACAGTCATTATAATGAGTGAAATTCGAATTAGAGTTCAAAACTAGTTTTCCCACCTTTTGTCTAATTTAAATTTTCAAATTTGTAATGAGGGATTGAGAGTGTGTTTAGGTGGTCTAACTGGATGTTAATGGTTGTATCATGATTTAAAATTTTATAATAGAACTATAAGTTCTCTTGAGAGTTACAAATATGGTTTTTCATGCACATGTCAAGTTGGAATAGTGAGGTGGTAGTAGTGTCCACCACCCTACATGGGTCTAAGGGTTGATATAGGTTTATTGAATCAAGAAAAAGTTATAGTCATGTTTTAAAAGAGTTTAGATGGTACGTATAAATGATAGAGTGTGGTTTGGTTTGAATGATAATAATTAATATAGAAAAATTTAGACATGGTCAGGAAAATGGTGAGGAGCCTACCATAATAGGGATGAAGGATTGACTGTAAGTCTAGATTATGTATAAAATGACATCAATAAAGAATGTTATTTTAAAGAAGGCTTATTATGATGATTATGATTGTTTATATTTATATATTTAGTTATATTATATTAGTGAAAACATGTAATATGATGTGGTTCAAGGAAGTTACAGGTATATTTAGCTATGTGTATGAATTGATAGTCCTTTCACAGTTTTCATAGGTTGTGTTGGGATAAATAACCGGAAGCACACAATTGATTACCAAGCAACTTAATATGCGGAAATTAACCAGAATACACAAGTAACTAGAATTCAAAAATAACACATGATATGAGAGACAATACACAACTTGTATTAAAACTCTTTCAGAAGGAAATACAACAAAGAAGGCTGCCACAGTTCTTCTTCCTTACATGCCTCTAAGGCTCCCACACCTCTATGGCATAAACAATAAATCTTCCCTCAAAGCTCTCTCTTAGGTCCCAACACCCAACTCAAACACAGAGTTGGTGTTCACCTTACACGTATGCTCCACGCACTCCACAAGTGCTCCACACACTCCACAAGTCTACACTGTACTCCAAGTAGATCCCACCTAATTTTACTCCCTATTGTGTTGCTATCCTATCTGATCTTGCACACCTGCAAATCAATCTAGTTCTGCACACCTGTGAACCTTGACCTTACACACACATACACCTGCAAATCAATGATCTTACTTACCCATGCAGATCTCCTATAGAGGCCATGCTCATCTAATGACCAAGATCATACATACATGAAAAACCCTGCTGATTCTCCAATCCAGCACCCACACTTGGTACTATGGCACTAGGAGGAACACACCATTGCTTTCTTCTATCTGAAGGAGCTTATTTGCTCTCTTACTCTCTAGCACTAGTTTACAATACAACCAATGAGTCTCTTAAATAGATCTCATGCAAACAATAATTAGACACCTAATTACAATAATTAGATTCGTAGCTCTCAGTCTAAAATTAACTCTCAACATGCAAACACTTGGTTCGTTAGCTAACTACCCGTAACATACTCAGATCGAACCACATAGGTGACTAACATCGGTCCCTGTCTACCTAGGGGTGCTGACGCCGGCCGACTTATGACTGATGTCGATTGCCTTCCTGTCTGCTCTCTGCCGATGTTGGTTGGTCTGACCGACGCTAGTAATAGTAACACTCCACAACCCTTCGCAACCTCCTTCCCTGCTTGCATTAGTGAAGCTTTTAGCTCCACAACCTAACAATCTCCCACTTTGAGATAAATAGATGCACTGTACCTGTACCTATACATAATCTAATTTGTTTCTTGGCTTGTATCCCTCTTCAAGCTCAATCTTGAAGATAACCCACCACACAACCTGTGATGTACCTCCTGTCATCCGAGTACCCTACCACATTTGCATCTACAAATCCATGTAGTGAAGTCTTGACCCTGAAAAGCATGAATACCTGCTACTGGTCCCTCCCACATCCCTAAGAACTCACTTCTCTAAATTGGCTCCTAACTCTCTGACAACTCCCACTGCTTGGGAAAACTCAGGCCTATACCAGACCTCATGTGATTTCAGACACTAAACTATCTAGCCCTTAGTGTGCTCCGATTCCACATCCTGCGTAATGAACCTCGCCAACACCTGATTCACATCAGCTCCCACTAGAGACAAAATCAACCTGTGATCTCCCATGTCCCCCATGCCAAAGAATTTTGCTGCTCCAAATTCTTCATAGCAAACCACTGAACTAATCTTACCCTTAGCTCAGCAAAACCCTATATGTACAAACCTGATAGCAAACATACCATCCACATACAACAATATAATGATGTTGCAATCATCATCCACCTGGTAAGACAAACCACAGTAGTTACCTTGACATTGACTAAAGTCATGCTTTGTCATCCCACTGTTAAAACCTGTACCACTGTCCTGCAGCTTCCTCAAGACCATATGCCCTAGTCTTTTGTCTCACATGTTTGTTCTCTCTATTCTTCAACTAAGGTATCCATTCGTCTCTATTCTTTCATACCCGCTGGAAACCATACCAAATCTCCCGCTTGGTTCTGCAAACTATTCCTACCATGTTCCCACTGTTTCTTGGATCCTTCCTGCTCTGCAGTCAGCAACAAGTATAAAGAAGAGGAACAACAAATTTGAGGCTTACTTACCATCTTTAGTCCTCCATATGGGCATTTAAGACTCCTTGACAGCTCGCTTTCTGCCCAAAATCTGTTACAGTGACCAACCGTGGTCACCACACAGTCTACATCCAACTGACATCAGTTCCTGCACCTGTTCTGACTACTAACCCTGCCGACGTTGGTGTCCTCCTACTACCGACGTCGGTCCTCCTAACCGACGTTAGTCTTACCTACTACAGATGTCAGTTTTTCTTTCGATGCTGGTACCTATGTTTTCTTATAAGTAATGACTTTTTACCCGTGAGCTCCTTTGAATCAAAAACCCATGTCAAACTACCCTGCTCAGAAGTATCCAGCCCCATCCACTGGTCTCTATCCGCCATCTCTTCCATAAACACCAAGGCTTTCTAGTTCTTAAGCCTGTCAAATATATCAGTCTTCCTCTTAAGAACATGCATCTCCTTTCTGCTCATGTGACCAAGCCTATGAAGCCACGTCTCTGTAACAAAAGAAGAATCAGTAACATAAACAAGTAGATAAAGAGTACCTATTTTCTTACCACCAGCTAATTCAAGTGCATCTGCTGTGAGAGTTCTTGTGCATCTCTCATCACCCAACCTTTTTGAAGAAATTAGCCACATCTCCAAACCTGGGACCTGCATGACCTCCTTCAACACCCATGTGTTGGCCGCCTGCGATTTTAGCTTCACTTCCCCTTTGCTAATTCTTTGGCAAGGCTCACCAGCTCCTCTCCCTGGGGCTGCATGGAAAGAGGCAACATAATCTATTATCAAAGATTCAACTTTATCCAAGAAACCTCCGAGAGCATCCTATGTAACAATCCCTACAACATTTGCATCTTCAGTTCCTTCATGTTGATCTGCTACCAACCAACAATTTTCTTTTACCTACTCTTTCTTTCCATAGGACCATAAGTGACCATCTGTGCTTTTCAACTCCTCCATCTTAGCTTACTTTGATCTGCCATTGCTCTACTCCCACTCGATCAGAAACCCCTAAGAGTGACCTATAACCAAACACAAAACCTGCTCCCTGCAACCTTAGCTCTGATACCACGTGTTGGGATAAATAATTGAAAGTACACAATTTATTACCAAGCAAATTAATATGCAGAAATTAACCAGAATACACAAGTAACTAGAATTGAGAAATAACACATGATATGAGAGACAATACACAACTTGTATTAAAACTCTTTTAGAAGGAAATACAACAAAGAAGGTTGCCATAGTTCTTCCTCCTTACACACCTCTAGGGCATAAATAGTAAATCTTCCTTCAACGCTCTCTCTTAGGTCCCAACACCCAACTCAAACAAATAGTTGGTGTTCACCTTACACCTGTGCTCCATGCACTCCACAAGTGCTCCACGCACTCCACAAGTACACACTATACTCCAAGTAGATCCCACTTGATTCTGATTCCTATTGTGTTGCTATCCTATTTGATCTTGCACACCTACAAATCAATTTGGTTCTACACACCTGTGAACCTTGACCTTGCACACACATACAGCTGCAAATCAATGATCTTACTTACCCATGCAGATCTCCTATAGAGGCCATGCTCACCTGATGACCAAGATCATAAAACATGAAGAACCCTATTGATTCTCCAATCCATCACCCACACTTGGTACTGTGGCACTAGAAGGAACACACCATTGCTCTCTTCTATTTGAAGGAGCTTATTTGCTCTCTTACTCTCTAGCACTAGTTTACAATACAACTAATGAGTCTCTTAAATAGATCTCATGCATAAAATAATTAGACACCTAATTATAATAATTAGATCCATAGCTCTCAATCTAAAATTAACTCTCAACATGCAAACACTTGGTTTGTTAGCTAACTGCCCGTAACATACTCAGCTCGAACCACACAGGTGACTGACGTCAGTCCCTTTCTGCCTGGGGGTGCCGACGCCGGCCGACTTCTGACCGACATCGGTTGCCTTCCTATCTCCTCTCTACCAATGTCGGTTGGCTTAACCGATGCTAGTGACAGTAACACTCCACAACCCTTCACAACCTCCTTCCTTGCTTGCATTAGTGAAGCTTTTAGCTCCACAACCTAACAGGTTGTGTAGAAGATTAAATGATGCAAACAATTCATTTATTTGAGAATGATCAAGAAGAACCTTATGATGTGATAATTTAGGGTTCAAAATATTTGGTATTTTATGTAGTTTCATATTTATTTCATGTTTTTGAGTTGTAATAGGCTTTTTATACATTATTTTGATAACATAGTCAAATAATCTGTGTGTATGCTTGTGTTAATCAAGTTAGAAGAAAGAATAAGTAAAGTAGAATTTAATGTATCTTGTGAAAATGATTATTATTAAGTCTATTCTCAATGATTTTAGGGTTTTTATCAATCCTTTATGATTTTAAAGTCATCAGACCTTTCTCAAACATGCCTAGACCTATAACTAGTAGTGTTGCAAACCCTATCAAAGGAGAAATTTGATCGAAAGGTAAAGTAAAGGCTCAAGAATTGGTGTCTGATAGATGTGAGAGGTATATATGAGTTTTATGGTGCTAATTTTCATGGGATATGGGTAAAAAGTCATTATTAATAAGCAAAGAGTTCAAGATAGAGATCAAACACCCTATATATTATACAATTATAAACTATGAGTGCATCGATTGATGAAAAAATTGATTGAAAGTGTAAAAAATGAATTGGAAATGAGTTTATAATTTTTTTAAAAGTTTTAATATACTAATACATACCTATAAACCTAATTTAGAACTTTCAAACTCAAAAAAATGGCCACAATGAAATATTAAGTGCTCTTGAGTTGTGATAGAGCCCCAAAAGCCCTAATCTAGGGTTTTGACAATATATCTAGTTATATTCATAAAATTTTGATGAAAATTTGTATTATGGACCTATTTGACATGATTGAAGTGAATAAATTTATTTTAGAGGTTTATAGATCCATTTGTATATATTTTTATTGACTGAGTTGAATTAGGTGTAGAGGAGACCTAGTTGGGATAAGCTAAAGAAAGAAAGGGTATATTATTTGAGAGTGATATTTAAATAAGGGTTAATTAAGATAAATTATGAATAATTTTATGCAAAAATTTCAATATATTTCCTTGGTTAATCAAATATTTATGAAACTAAGGAGGTTTGTCCATTTGGATGGTTAATTAGAGTGACAGGTAAGCCTACAGGTATAAGACTTTGCAAAGGAACATAACTTGAGTTTTTTTGTAAGTAAATGGAATGGTAAAGGGTACTTAAAAACTTATTTAATTTTACTTGATGAGATTATTTATGGAATATAATAGGGGATTTACAATGAAATAGGTCTGCAAGGCCTTGAAGACAATAAGTTGGTTGTTGAATGTTAAAATTGGTTTGATATGGTGTCAAGTAAAATGTTATAATGTTATATTCATATTTTAACTTTTATAAAGTAATAATTTTTGTTTTGATCCATTTCGACAAGATATTCCTAATGTGAGTCAAGAAATATTGGTATGTTTACAAGCAAGAGTAAGAAAAAGTGCAGGTTAATTGTTGAGCTCTGTATCATTTGGTATCAAAGCCATCTAGATGCTCTATGAATGGTAAATACATTATTATTATGTATTTTTCATGAATTTTTAGGTAATAAATGAAAGAGATAATGGCAAATATCCTTGTTGGAGGTGGATTAAGAAGGTATGATCTATTTTATGATTGAATTATTATTTTGACAGCTAAAGAAAGGAAATAAGTGATTAGTCTAGTGGTATCCCTGAATCAAGAGATATATTAATAATCTAAAACAAGAGAATCTCAAAAATAGAGATTGAGAAAGAGGAGATAGTCCAAATGTGAAGGAAAAGAGGTGGAAAGGCCCTAGTGATGTCTGAGATAAAGATTGAGAAGGGTTCCAAGTGTGAACAAAAGTAAAGTGGTCCAAGTGAGACCAAAACAAGAAGAATATTATGTACCCAAGTGATGTACTCAATATGAAGATGAAAGGAGAGGTAGAAATTAATGTGAAAGACAAGGTTAAATATGAAATCCATAATGATAGAATGATGGAGATAGAGATAAAAGAAATGAAGGATGCATTGGAAAGAATGGAAAGAGAGTTATTACAGATGTGGAATGTGTATAGTTTTTCATGTAAAATAAATATCAGGAAAAGAGTCAAGTGCAACTTTATAAAAATAATTTAAGATAAATAAAACTAACAAGTGATGTAACATTTGGAGAGGTAGTTGAATAAGATGGCAACACAACTTTCCATGGAAGAACATAGAGAGGCAATTGGGCCTCAAAAATTTCCATCTAAAATCAATTTATCATGGTTAAATGTAGGTAAATAACATGATTGTGATGAATACATTGATTAGATAATAGTTTATAAGTATAAATAATATGATGCATGGAAGAGTGAACATACAACTAAATATGAAGTATTTTTTTTACCTTTAATATGGGGAACTACTTGATGAAGAGGAGTGTAAAGATGAAAAGAAAATATTAAGTGATAATGAAGATAAAGGCACAATAGGCAATAAAGTTCATGTAATCTTTGATGAGTATTTTTTAAATGAATATGAAGATGATGTTTTGTATAAGGAAAAAATAGGTTTGTTTCAAGATTTAATTGGATCAACAAAGAATAAAGAAACACATGAAGTGCTTTAAGAAATTAAAGAATAGGTTAATGAGGATGTGATTGATTTACCAGTCTATGAAGTGAAGATGCAAGGTAAAGATTTGGATGATTGGAAAGTCAAAGAAGAAGCAATTTTAGTGGATGAAAATAGGATAGAGGATATTGATAAAAATATTATGAACAAGAAAGAGACCTTATCATTGTCAAAATAGGAAGAGAGTATGATGTGGATCAGGTATGTTGATGAAGAGGCAGAAATAATAATGTTAGAGAAGGTCATAAAAAGAGAATGAAAATTCATGCTAATTTCCATGAATATGGAAGAGGATCATGAAATGAAACAAAACAAGAAGATTAATCATAGGTAAAATTATTAGTATAAGGAGTAGCAAAAGCAAGAGAAAAGGATCACATGGATGAGGAAGCAGAGGCATAGGTATGGCATCAAAGAATATACACATTTGTATGAAAAATTGAATGAATAATAATTTTAGGTTAAATTTATTTTCTCCCCTAGGGATTATGATGTAGGTGAATATTAGGAATACCAAAGATTTGGTATAGGGTGTGTCTTATAGTCATGATAATGAGTAAACTTTGAATTAGAGTTTGAAACTAGTTTTCCCTCTTTTTATCTAATTTGAATTTTCAAATTTGTAATGAGGGATTAAGAGTGTGTTTAGGTGGTCTAAGTTGATATTAATTTTATTTAATGATTTAAATTTTTTTAATATACCTATAACATCTATTTATAGGTCCAACTATGGTTTTTCATGCATATGTCAAGTTGGAAGAGTGAGGTGGTAGTCATAGTGACCACCACCCTATATGGGTCTAGGGGTTGATAAAGGTTTATTAAATCAAGAAATAGTTATATTAATGTTTTAAAATATTTTATATGGTATGTATAAATGATTTATTGTGGTGTGGATTGAAGGAGGATAAGGTATAGAGAACAGGGTAGACATGCTCAACAAAATAGTGAGAGTCTGCCATAACAGAGATGAAAGACTGAGTGTAACTCTAGATTGTATATAAAAGGACATAAATAAAGAATATTATTTTAAAGAAGGATAATTATGATCATTTTTATTTATTATATTTATATATTTATTTATATTATCTTAGTGTAAACATGTAATCTGATGTGGTTCAAGGAAGTTGCAGGTATATTCAACTCTATGTATGAATTCATAGTACTTTCAAAGTTTCCATAGGTTGTGTAGAAGATTAAAGGATTCATAAAATTATTTTGTTTGATAATTATTGAGAAAAAAACTATGATTTGATAATTTAGGGTTCAAACTATTTTGTGTTTTAGGTAGTTGCATATTGATTTCAAGTCTTTGAGTTATAATAGGTTTGTTATACCCTATTTTGATAACACATTCAAATAATCTGTGTATGATTATGTTAATCAAGTTCAAATAAATAATAAGGTAAGTGGAATTGAATGTATAATGTTATAATGATTATTTTTTATTTATTTTAATGGTTTTTTCAATCCTTTATGCTTTTGAAGTCATCAGACCTTTCTCAAGCGTGCTTAGACTTGTAACTAGCAGTGTTGTATACCCTATCAAAAGAGAAATTCAATAGAAAGGTCAAACAGAGGCTCAATAATTGGTTTTTGATAGATTAAATAGGTTTATAATAGTTTTTATTTATCATTTTAATGGGATAGGTTTGAAAAATCACTATTACTAAGCCAAGAGTTCAAGACAAAGATCAAATACCCTGTAGACTATATAATTACAAATTATGAGTGCATAGATTGATGAAAATTTTGATTAAAAGGGTAAATAGTGAATTGGAAATGAGGTTATAATGTTTTTAGGACAAGTTTAAATATACTAATATATACCTATAAACCTAATTTGTAACTTTGGAACTCAACAAAATACCCACAGTGAAATATTAAGTGCTCTCAGGTTGTGACAGTACCCTAAAAGCCCTGATCTAGGGTTTAGATAATATGTTTAGTTCCATCCATTAAATTTTGATGAAATTTTTATTATGGACATATTTTACATGATTTAATTGAATCACTTGGTTACATAGGTGTAAAAATCCATTTGTATATATTTTTAGTGACTAAATTGAACTAGGCCTAGAAGAGACCTAATTGGGATAGGCTAAAGAAGGAAATAGAAGGTTCTTTGAGAGTGAGATTTAAATAAGGGATTATTATGTTTAAGGAGGAAAAATGGTATCTAAAAATTTAAATATTTTTCCTTTTTTGACCATACATTTCCTATACTAAGTAGGTTTGTCCATTTGGAGGGTTAATTGGAGTGACAGGTAAGCCTACAGGTATAAGACTTTGCAAAGAAACACAACCTGAGTTTTTTTGTGAAGCAATTTCATGGTAAATGGTACTAAAAAACATATTTAATTTTTATTTATGAGATTATTTTTAAAAAAAAAATGTGTATTTGCATTGAAATAGGTCTAAAAGGTCTTGAAGACAAGAAATTGATTGTTGAGTGAAAATGCAAGATGTCGAGTGTTAAAAGTTGTTTTATATGGTGAAAAGTGAAGTTTTAAAATGTTTTATGTGTCTTGAAACTTTTATAAATTATTATTTTGTTTTTTTTTCAATTTAGACATGATATTCCTAATGTGAGTCAAGAAAAATTAACAAGTTGAAAAGCAAGAGTAAGAAGAAATGCATGTTGATTATTGAGATCTACATTAGTATATGATTGGATTACATTATTTAAATAAAGAGATATCATATTATCATGTAATATCTATGTCAAAATTGTAAATCCCTTGGTTTCAATTAGGTCACATCTATATTCACTGGATACGAAGCTCAACTATGGCTGATCACATTTTGTTGTGGTGATTACAATAAAGATATTTCTTTTGTTAAAATGGAACTAAGAAAATTAAAAGTGACCAAGAAGAATTTTGGGTTTAGAAATTGTATAAAAAATTTAAGTGGACATATACGTTCCAAAGACACCATCTATTCTATGTATGCCTACTATGCATAGTGATGATACATTCTCAAGTATACCACCATAGTTTTGTTTATCCTAAATACACTATTAATGTTACATCTTAAAAAAATGTGGATGAAAATCCACTTAATATTATGCAAAAGCCTATTTATAAATCATTACAATTGGTTTAAAAGTTCCATGATGATAATTTTACTTCTATTTCCATATTTGAACTTCTATAATTTGCATTGTAATATGGTCTTGCAGTGGATTATTGAACATTTTATAATTATTATGATCCCTTGGATGTGATCCAAAACCCATGGTAGGAGACCTATCAAGTATAGTTTATTAGGACTCATATAAGTCCTAAATCTTATATCATAAAGACAAGCATTTATTACTAAAATGCAAATGGCCCTGGTGGAAATCACTATATGCATCCTCATCATATTAGGATCCCTATGGAAGAGGTTTAATCATATCAAACTCTATACCTCAATGTAGGGAGAGATATGAGTTGGCACTTGGGCAGCATATTAATAAGAATCACAAGAGACTTTGTGAATTTAATAATTTTTTTGTGTGGTGAATTCTATAAAACAACTCGATGTGGTGATGCCATGTTCATTGTTTGATTGGTATCATATTTTAGTTCATTCAAATTAAATTTGTAACATCGATTGATCTTAAATATAATATTGGATGAGGCCAATGTAGTGTCCTAATACTTTAATTTCTTTTTTAATGTAAGGAGTTTCATTTCTCGGTCATAATCATGGTCACCCTTCATATTTCTCATAAATAGAAAATTTTAGTGCCACAAAGTGTGTGGTAAGGCTTGAAATGTTACCTCTTATCCAATAAGGTTATGCAAGACATATTTTGAATCAAGTGGGACATATTTGGATGCCTTTTAGGTGTTCTTCTCAATGAGAGAATGTTTTAACTCTGATGCTTTAATCATTTGTAATGAGTATTGTGAAAAAGCCCCACCTTGGTTTAAAGTATTCATTGAAATTGACATCTAGGGGGATGAATGTGTTCCCACTCAATGTACACTCAATGTTTGATGTGATTAATGCACCTGAGAGAGGAACATCATCTATATTGGTCTCTATTATATTTGATATTTGACTATGTTAGATTTCTATTATATTATAATTATTTAAATTACCTGATAGAGTCAAAAGTTTAAATTCAAGAAAGGTGACTCATTATCACATATATTTTAATTAGTGAGTTTTATCTTAAAGGTATTTTAGGGGGGATAAAAATTAAGGATTCAAATCCCCATTAGACAATTGAATCTAGTAAATTAACAAATAATAAACTTATTTAATAATAGTAATTATAATAAATAATAAAAATTTGTAATTATTTTTATATTTAAAAACTATGTTTATTATTTATTTTTATTTATCATGTTTAAATATTTAAATATTTTTAATCAATAATTTGTTTAAATTTTTTATAGAGTGGTTAGTTTTTGCCTCCTCATAAAATGAAATATTTTTGAATGCAATATTATTTTAATAAATTCCTTATTATTATTCAAGTGGTGATAAATAAAATAAGTAAATCCATATTGATAAAAAGATTTAAACATTGTCAGAATTCCATTGCAAATATTTTGACTATTTTTTACAAGTCTAAATCTCTTTGAATATAGATAAGGTTCTATCCTCAAAGGAAATTAATAACAAGAATCCCTCTACCATTTACCAAAATGAACCATGCCAGTTTTTTTATATAGGTCCACCTAGATCAATTTTACTGACTTGGCATGCATGTTCAGAGTTGTTTATATATTCCACTTGAACTACAATCAAATGTTCAAAAATACGTTTCATACTTCATATTAAATTTCAACTACTTCATGTGACCTTGATATTGAATTAAATAACCAAAAACCATTGGCAATGGTATTTGTCAGGATCTTGCTCCACCAAAAGAGCACAATATGATTACCAAACCAAGCAACTTAATATGCGGAAATTAACCAGATTCACCAAGTAACTAGAATTCAGAATAACACATGATATGAGAGACAATACACAAATTGTATTAACACTTTATACAAAAAAGGATACAATAAAGAAGATGCCACTTCTTCTCCACCACCTTACAGAGGTTTCCCACACCTCAAGTGAACAGTAATTCTTCTCCCCAAAGCTCTCCCTCTCAGGTCCCAACACCCAACTCAAAATACAGAGTTGGTGTTCACCTCCTGTGCTCCATGCACACCACAAGTGCTCCACACACTCAAACAAGTACTCCACATACTTCAAGTAGATCTCCCATGAACCTGCATCAACCTGCAATTCAACAAACCATACTTATGGAAGGAACTCCCTTGCCTTCCTCTTTGCTCTATCTGAGTACACACCTGTACTCCAAGTAGATCCTGCCTGATACTGCTCCCTATTGTGTTACTGTCTATATGATCCTGCACACTTGGAAATCAAACACGGTTTTGCTCACCTGTGAACCTTGACCTTGCACACACATACACCTGCAGATCAACGATCTTACTTACCATGTAGATCTCCTATATAGGCCATGCAACTGTGACCAAGATCCTACACACCTGAAGAACCCTTGTCCTTGCCTCACCAAGTCCTTATGATTCTCCAACCAGTACCAAGCTTGGCACTGATAGGGAACTAGGAGGAACACCCTTACTCACTTCACACACAGAAGGAGAAAACTTTGCTCAACTCAAACTAGAACACTTTTCCAATACAACCATGAGTCTATTATATAGATCTCATGCAAACAATAATTAGACATCTAATTACAATAATTAGATCCACAGCTCTCAGTCTAAGAATAGCTCTAATCATGCAAACACTTGGTTCGTTAGCTAACTACCCATAATTAGCTCGCAGTCAAACCACACAGGCGACCGACGTCGGTCCCTGTCTGCCTGGAGGTGACCGACGCTAGTCGATCCCTGACTGACATCGATTGCTTCTCTTCACTATCCTACCGACGTCGGCTGATCAGACTGATGCCAATTGCTCTGACGCTCAGCAACCTTCAGCAACCCCTCCAATGGCCTTCTCCATGTCTGCATCAGTGAAGCTTTTAGCTCCACAACCTAATAATCTCCCACTTGGAGATAAATAGCTGCACTGTACCTGTACCTGTACTTCGTCTAATCTGTTTCCTGGTTTGTATCCCTCTTCAAGCTCAACCCTGAAGACAACCCACCACACAACCTGTGATGTACCTCCTATCATCCGAGTACCTGCCACATCTGAACCTACAAATCCATGTAGTGAAGTCCCTACCCTGCATGTATACCTGCTGCTGGTCCCTCTCAAAATACCTAAGAACTCACTTCCCTGAATTGGCTCCTAACTCTCTGACAGCTCCCACTGCATGGGAATACTTAGGTCTATACCAGACCTCATGTGATTTTGGACACTGTACCTGTCCAGCCCTTAGTGTGCTACAGCTCTGCATCCTAAACCTCACCAACACCTGATTCACATCAGCTCCCACTCGAGACAAAATCAACCTATGATCTCCATGCCTCCCATGTCAAAGAATTCCGCTGCTCCAAACTCCTCATGACATACCACTGAACTAATCTTACCCTTAGCTCAGCAAAACCCTATATGTACAAAACCAGCTAGCTAGCGTACCATCCACATACAGCAACAGAATGATGTCATGACTCATCATCCTCCTGGTAAGACAAAACAATAGTAGTTACCCTGACATTGACTAAAGCCATGCTTCGTCCTCCACCTGTCAAAACCTGTACCACTGTCCTGCAGCTCTACAAGACCATATACCTGGTCTTTCATCTCATGTATCCATTCTCTCTATTCTTCTACTAAGGTATCCATTCGCCTCTGTGCTTTCATACCTGCTGGCAACCCTACCAAAACACACCTGTTTGGTTCTCCTCTAAGGAATCACATCCTCATCCATGCCAAGCTCACACCTGTTTCCTAGGTCCTTCCTGTTCTAAAATTAGCAACATGTATAAAGAAGAGGAACAACAAATTTGAGGGCCTACTTACGTCTTCAGTCCTCTGTATGGGTGTTTGAGACTCCTTGACAGCGTGCTGTCCACCCAAAATCCATTACAGTGACCAACCTCAGTCACTCCACAGTCTGCATCTGACCGACATCAGTTCCCATGCATTTGTACCTGACTACCGACCTTGTGGTGTCCCTTCTACCGACGTTGGTTCTCCTGACCGACATCGGTCTTACATACTACCGACGTCGGTCCCATGACCGACGTCAGTCTTATCCTGCCCGACATTGCCAGCTTCGGTCTGCACATAACTGACATCAGCACCTGACTGTTCGATGTCGGTTCCTCCTGACTGACATCGGTATCTGTGTTCACCTATGAGTGATGAATTTTTACCCGCGAGCTCCTTTGAATCAATACCCATGTCCAAACTACCCTGCTCAGAAGTATCCAGCCACATCCACTGGATTCTGTCCGCCATCTCCTCTAAGAACACCAAGGCTTTCCAGTTCTTAAGCCTGTCAAATATATCTGTCTTCCACTTAAGAACATGCATCTCCTTCCTGCTCATGTGACCAAGCCTACGAAGCCACGTCTCCACAACAAAAGAAGAATCAGTAATATAAATAAGTAGATAAAGGGTACCTATTTTCTTACCACCAGCTAATTCAAGTGGATCCGCTGTGAGAGTTCTTGTGCATCTCTCATCACCCAATCTTTCTGAAGAAATTAGCCATATCTCCAAACTTGGGACCTGCATGACCTTCATCAACACCTGTGTGTTGGCCGCCTACAATTTCAGCTTCACTTCCCCTTTGCCAATTCTTTGGCAAGGCTTAACAGCTCCTCTACCTAGAACTGCATGGAAAGAGGCAACCGAATCTTTTATCCAAGATTCAACTTTATCCAAGAAACCTCCTAGAGCATCCTGTGCAACAACACCTGCTACATTTGCTTCTTCAATCTCTTCATGCTGATCTGCTACCAACCAATAATAATATTTTACCTGCTCTTTCTTTCCATAGGACTGTGAGTGACCATCTGTGCTTTTCAACTCCTCCATTCTTAGCTTACTTTCATCTGCCATTGCTCTACTCCCACTCAATCAAAAACTCCTGAGAGTGACCTGTAATCAAAACACACTACCCAGATCTAAACCAATCTGTTAGTATCCCAACCAAAAGCTCTGATACCACTTGTCAGTGGTATCAAGCTATGAGCCAACAACCTTGCTCTGATACCACTTGTCAGGATCTTGCTCCACCAAAAGAGCACAATATGATTACCAAATCAAGAAACTTAATATGCGGAAATTAACCAGATTCACCAAGTAACTAGAATTCAGAATAACACATGATATGAGAGACAATACACAAATTATATTAACACTTTATACAGAAAAGAATACAATAAAGAAGATGCCACTTCTTCTCCACCACCTTACAGAGGTTTCCCACACCTCAAGTGAATAGTAATTCTTCTCCCCAAAGCTCTCCCTCTCAGGTCCCAACACCCAACTCAAAATACAGAGTTGGTGTTCACCTCCTGTGCTCCACGCACACCACAAGTTCTCCACACACTCAAAAAAGTACTCCACGTACTTCAAGTAGATCTCCCATGAACCTAAAACAAGCTGCAATTCAACAGACCATACTTATGGAAGGAACTCCCTTGCCTTCCTCTTTGCTCTATCTGAGTACACACCTGTACTCCAAGTAGATCCTGCCTGATACTGCTCCCTGTTGTGTTGCTGTCTATATGATCCTGCACACCTGCAAATCAAACACGGTTCTGCTCACCTGTGAACCTTGACCTTGCACACACATACACCTATAGATCAACGATCTTACTTACCATGTAGATCTCCTATATAGGCCATGCAACTGTGACCAAGATCCTACACACCTGAAGAACCCTTGTCCTTGCCTCACCAAGTCCTTATGATTCTCCAACCAGTACCAAGCTTGGCACTGATAGGGAACTAGGAGGAACACCCTTACTCACTTCACACATAGAAGGAGCAAACTTTGCTCAACTCAAACTAGAACACTTTTCCAATACAACCATGAGTCTATTATATAGATCTCATCCAAACAATAATTAGACATCTAATTACAATAATTAGATCCGCAGCTCTCAATCTAAGAATAGCTCTAATCATGAAAACACTTGGTTCATTAGCTAACTACCTATAATTAGCTCGCAGTCGAACCACACAGGTGACTGACGTCGGTCCCTGTCTGCCTGGAGGTGACCGACGCCGGCCAATCCCTGACTGACGTCGATTGCTTCTCTTCAGTATCCTGCTGACGTCGGCTGATCAGACCGACGCCGATTGCTCTGACGCTCAGCAACCTTCAGCAACCCCTCCAATGGCCTTCTCCATGTCTGCATCAGTGAAGCTTTTAGCTCCACAACCTAACAGTATTTATCTAATTTTCATCCAAGAATTCTTTAAAGTGTATATCTCTAACTATGGCTTGTAAATATGAGTTTTTTCATTTGACTAAGACTTAAAATAATAACAACTAATAGATGTTTGTGTAGTATCAATTAATTATTATTTTTAGTAAACCTCATCCATATGTATTATTATTATAATACAATGAACTAATATATCACATAATATCATTAATAATCATAGTGTCACTCCATGATGCATCCATCCAATTTCCATGGCTCTCCATAAATGTGAATACAATAAATTAACACAGTTATAAGTATATGAAGTACAACATCATTATTTATTTAAAATTATGATAAGAATCCATTAGTTGGGCATTGAAAATCTTAATGTATCTACTCAATACTACGATAAGAAGACATGATTGACATTTGTGTCCCATAAAAATTATCCATAATAAACTAAAGGGCAACCATATTCTATATGAGTAGTGACATCGTGATATAGAAATATTGAAGGATGTGATCGACTTATTTTTATGAAATTTGCCTTATGATCAAATAATTTGAGTTTAAAATTATATCTATGTTAAGAGCTTCAATAAAATAATGAAATTCAAATAGTAATATGTACACTATAATTACAATAAGGTCAAATTTATGTATATAAATATGTACGTATATAATTATTAAAGGAATATAAAATGTGAACATGGGGTTTTTATGTTAGGAAATTTATTAAAACAAATCCATATTTACACTTAAAATAATTTACATGTTCAACTCACACCTCAGTATGTTGTACAAATGAAATCACATTAGCAATGCCTATGTTTACTCCTACCCATATATATGGAGGAGTCTCAAATTAGGTCAACAATAAAACAAAAAAATATCATCATTAGTTGATAAATATATAAAATTATGTTCATCTACATAAATGAAAACTTATAAGATTCAAAATTACATTTGTATATATAAATATCAACGAAGTAGCTATAACAATATATGAGTTACAAGACTATTCACAATCTAGCTAGGAAAAAGATGATATTATCTCCTATTACAACCTTAAAAAGTACATATATATTATTGTAATTTATTATTATGTAAATAATTATTATCCTTTAAACACTATTTATAATTTAATAGTTTCAACAAAAAATTACATGTCAATTTTAAAATATACTTGCAATAATGCAGGCGATATTTCCAAACCAGATGTATGTTTCAAAAATTCAGAAACGAGAAATGCAAAAATATAGAAACGTGTTCACAATGGAAACATGATGAAAAATGAGATTATAAAATGTTGCACATAAGAAATAGTTTTCATACATACGTACATACATACACACACACACACACACACACACACACACACACACACACACACACACACACACACACACACATATATATATTATTGTTAATATTTTTAATATATATATTTTAAATATTAAAACATTAGGAAAGGACCTTAACATTTTATCATTAGCATTAATTTAAATTAATATATGGAAACCATAAAAATTTAGGCTACATAAAATGAACATTAAAGGTAATTATAGTAGGAAGTGCTCCTATTTAAAATTATGATTAACACAAGACTTATGATACTGATTAATCTCCATATATCTACCATTGCCAAATACTAAAAATTGCAAAAGCTTAGCTTATGATACTAGGTTTTGTGTTAAAGTGGCTATCACTAACATCCCAAAAATTTTGTATGATAAATTAACCCTCCAAAAATTGCCCCAAAATGTAGTCTTAGTAATAAAGACATCAAATACTACCCTAAAATCCCATTTCCATGGCATCCACATCTTAGGCCATGAAAATATACAATGATAGTTATCGATCATGTGTCTTGCAATAAAGGTCAGTGCCATATCATCTATCTAATTAGAAACACCACCATAATTGGTTTACATCAAATCCTTCTCCTCATCTAATTTATGTTCTAGTGTATAGAGCACCACATGATATGCATTAGTGTGTTTGAGTAGTAGTGCTAGTTGGACCATCTCCATGTCCACTCTAATAAGCATCAATATGGAAAAATTGGAATGTATGTTACATGAGGTTGTCGGTAAGTCCCTTAAGTGTATGTAAATTGTCAATCTCTATAACATCCTCACTGTAGAGGGGATTATTTTAGACTAAACTAGTTGTTTGATAAAGACTCTCATAGGTTGATTAGGCACATGATATGCACCTGACCTATCCTATCGAAAGCTTTTTTATTGGACCTAAAAATATTAATAATAAAATTAATAAATAAATTCATTTAGGATATTAAACTATAATTAATTTTTTATTAAAAAATATGAAGGAACCTAATTTTTGTTTGAAGGTAGGACATCATAACCATCCATGATTAATCCCAAAAATTCTTTCTCATCAATATATTATGGCATTATTAGATTGGAAAATGTTTGAATTACATTAGAATTGGTACATTGGTTTTTGGATTAGTGAATAATGAGAAAATTTTTATTTTTTTTCTTTTTTATCTCTCAAATTAACTACTAATAATTTTACATTATCATATTAGGAATTAAATCTCTATAAGATTTTCATATGTTAATTTTATATGTTACCATTTAATCAAATTCACCTATAGTAAGGTAGGGGTCCTGTGCTAGAGGATTTTTGATCATTTTTTAGGGGGTGCTACTGAGAAATTATAGGATTATTTTTTCAAAGTTGTAGTCTTACATTATTTAAAAATTTATAAAATATATGTTTCTTAGAAAAATTAGGAGTATTTTACTTTAAAAATAGGTTATTTGAAAATAAAAAAATAAAAATGATTAGATGCAAAACTATAGTTGGAAACCAAAAAAATAGGATCAACCATGTAAATATTTAGCCCCTTATTGCTTCCCACCCCTCAAAATATTCTTCCTAAATAATAGATACTCCTTATTTTAAGGTGAAAATATTTTTTATGTATTTTTTTAACTTTTGATTATGCATGGGACCATTCTATCCAAAATTATAGAGGTAGTAGCCCCTAACATGGGATCCCTCTATAATGACTCTAATGTATTTTTCAATGAAGTATGGCAGGGGTTGGATGAATGAGGATCTCTCATTGGCCTAATTAATTCCTCAATCTCTATTTTATATATTATATGTGCAACCAAAGCCTCCTGATTACATGGGGGTTCTTATGGAATTATAGGAGGGTTAAAAGGTTTTATGATTTCTTATCTTCATTTTTATGTCCCATGTTTTATTCTACATTTTAGTCAATACTAAACGACCATTTGGAATTTATTACCATTTTTAGTCTTAGTCAAATGAAACAACTCATATTTACAAGCAATAGGTAGAAATCTATAAGAAGAAGAAAAATAAGTTGCTCAAAAAATAAAATAATATATTATTTATGCTCTGAAATGAGAGAACAACAAAGAAAGGAAATAGATTAGCCTAATATTGAAATTAGATGTTCATCTCATACTAAAATAGTAAATTCATAATATGAAATAAATATTTTATAACATCTATATGAAGAAAAAAACTACAGCTAACTATAGGTGCATGAATATATGCATATTACTATGCATTACAAAAAACTTCCAATAAGGCCGAAGTATACACCAGTCAAAAAAGAACCAGTCTTGTCCACAAGAAACTGATTTGACTATTATTCATCTCACTTTGCAGCACTTTCATCTACAAAAGGATCTGCCAAGAAACACATCTCATAATCAAACTTCAAAATTGAAGTTAGTAAGCAATCTTTCTAGTCTTATTAAATTGGGGAAATAAACTATAGGATTTGAGTGGAGAAATAAACTCACCATTAATAACTATAATATAGATTAATTAGCACTAAATAAATTTTAGCTTAATTTTAATCAGTTTCATATAAAAATTTCATATGATTAATTAGAATTATAGCACCAAATACCTCATGGTTAACTAAAATTTGATTATCATTTTCTAAAGTATAACAAAGATTCTTTTGTATAACTTTTATGTAATTTAATAGCTCATAGAATTTTCATAACCAAGATCAAATGACTAAAAAATTCATCATTCATATTACTTGAAATTTAATTGTCCATCTACTTTACTACCCAATGGCCCATGATAAGCATCATCTATAGCACCAAATTTAATGATTCATGATACATGATTTCAACTTCATAATATGTGATTTCAAACATTAATTTATTCCTACCAAAAATTAATGTTTGATAGATTTGGTCTTCAAAGTAATCTACCTCATGTGTTGTGCACATAGTGAAGCACCACATAGTTTTAAATCCATACCTATGAGTGTATTTTTGATCCCTTCCCATACATACATGTTAAATGAAGCAAAAACCCAATCCATTTTCATGTTACATGGTATTATATAATATATATGAAGGCATAAAAATTCATTTAATTTTTTTAAAAATTTAATATTATTTCTATACTATTAACAATATATAGATGTATTAAAATATATTATACATAAATATATAATATTGATTTATAACCTATATTAACATATTTGTTATATTATATAATAATATTTATTAATATTAAAATATATTTTACAAAATATATAATTTATATGTAATATTAGTATATAATTAATTAATTTAATATATAAAAATATTATGATATATATTATACGTCAATATTTATATAATAATTAATATAATTTGTGTATGTGCATTAGTAAGAGAAGTTATGTGAAGTGAAAGAGTGTAAATCAATAATTAAACCTACTAGTTACTCCAACCCCATGACAATGTCAAAATAAGTTCATCTAAAGTAATTATGGACACAAACCTATCATGAAATAAATCACCATGCAATTCTTTATTCTGTAATGGCTTGCATTCTTCTTGTGAAGAGATAGCCTTTTAGCACAATCTCTATGCAAAAATTGTAATTCCCTTGGTTTCAATCAAGGGGCATATGTATTCATTAGATAAGGAGCTTAGTTGTGGGTGATCAGGTTTTTTCTTGGTGATTTCAATGAAGAAATTTATTTTGTTACAATGATGCTAAAAAAATTAGCAGCAACCAAAAGGAATTTTGGGATTAGAAATGTGATAAAAATTTAAAGTGGACATATATGTTCAAAATAAACCATCTATTCCAATGTGCATGCCTACTATTATACCACCACCAATTATTTCTCCTAAATATGTTATTAATAATGTTACATATTCAAAAAATGTGAATGAAATTCCACTTATTATATAAGAGCCTATTATTTCTAAATCATTACCATCAGCTATAAAGTTACATGATGATAATCTTAGTTCTATTTCCATATTTGAACTTCTATAGATTTCATTGTACTATGGTCTTGAAGTGGATTATTAAATATTTTTTAATTTTGATAATCCCCTAGATGTGATCCAAAACCCATGGCAGGAGACCCATCAAGTGTAATTTGTTAAAACAAGTATATTGCTATTTTATTGGATTAAAATTCCCAAATTATACAAATCTATATTTAGATAAAATATATAAATAGAAAGTCTAAAATAATATATATAGTAAGTTTTTTGAGGTAGAGGAAAATGGCATTGATCATCTTGAGATGTATCAGCTAATTATCAAAATGCCCTTGAAAAGCTTCCCAAGAGATATAATTAAATCTTGTGTTTCATCAATAATTTCTATAATCTTGAAAAATGAAGTTTTTATGATTCTTGTATTCAAATATTTTTTTAAGATGAGTAATTTTACTTGGATTACTTTTATATTTAAATTTAATTGATTTTACATGGATGTGATTTGGCCACATATTTTTAAATTCATTAGTGGGCTTTGAAGTTGAATTGTTTAATCCTGACTCTACACTGAGATATCACACCTTGTTGTCATGACTAAAAAATTAATGTTTGTAGATTGGTATGGTGTGGATAACTTATGCCCTCACATAACCATAATTTATATAAGCACAAAAAATCCTTTCCTAATAGGTCTTTGAGTTACTAGGTATGATTTTGTGTCACTTTAGTTACTATTTTAGGGTCAAATTAGTCTCCAAATATTAGTTTGTAAATTCAAGAAAGATGACTCACCCGCATAGTTATTTGAATAAGTGAATTAAATTATCTCAAAAGTATTTCAGGGGGGATAAAAATTAAGAATTCAAATCCCTATTAGATAATTTGCTTATGTTGCATTTTCAAAAAATGTGGATGAAACTCCACTTATTATGCAAGAGCCTATTATTTATAAATCATTACCATCAGTTTTAAAGTTCCATGATGATAATTTTACTTCTATTTCCATATTTAAATTTATATATTTTTTATTGCACATCTTGTAATAGATTAATGAAAATTTCATAATTATAATGATACCCTCAATGTGATCTAAAACCCATGGTAGGAGATCCATCAAGTGTAATTGTTTGTGAATCATATAAGTCAAGGATTGACCAAATATGCTTAGGGGTTGATTATAGGTGTAGGGAGAGATATGAGTTGACACTCAGCTAATTTTGTAATAAGAAGCATTAAAGGCTTTATGAATCTATTATATTTTTTGTATGATGCATTTCGTAATATAACTCATTATTATACTACCATGTTCACTATTTAATTGGTATCACATTTTGGTTCATTCAGATTAACTTTGTAAGATGGATTGATCTTAAATTTTAATGTATTATATGAGGCCAATGTAGTGGCCACAAACTTTTGCTTGTTTAATGCAGGGATTTTTATTTATCATTCATGCTTAGGGTTACCTAATTATTTATCATATTTACTAAATTTTAGTGCCACAAAGTGTGGTGGTAAGGGATGAAATGATACCTATAATGCAAGAGGGTTATGCAAGACATATTGTGAATCAAACACATAATTTGAATGCCTTTTAGATGTTCTTCTCAATGAGATAATTTTTTTCCTCCAATATTTTAATAATTCATAATGAGGATTGTGAAAAAACCCCAACTTGGTTCTTTTACCTTGATTTATAATATTTTGTCTCAAATACAAATCTATATATAAAGATATCTATAAAAGGAAAGTATATACAATAATATATGGAAATATATTTATAGACATAGTAAATAAATAGAAAGTGTTATTGTGATAGCTGAAAATGATTTTGATCATCATAGAATGGACCAATCAATCATTAGAATGCCTTAGAATTGCTTTTCAAATGACTCCATAGTTTAAAATGGATTTTATCATCTTGGGATGTACTAGTTAATCATCAAAATTTCTTTTAAAATCTTTCCAAACAAGTTTATTACTATTTTATTATAATGAAATTCCCTAAATTATACAAACGTACATTTAGATACAATCTATAAATATAACGTCTATTATTATATATAAAAATCATATATAGTAAGTGTTCTAATGTAGCTAAAAATTGCATTGATCATCTTGGGATGTACTAGTTAATTATCAAAATGCCCTTGAAAATCTTCCCAAGAGATATAATCAAATCTTGTGTTTCATCAGTAATTTAATTTTTATAATCTTGATATATGAATATTTTGTGATTCTTGTATCAAAATATTTTTTTCAAGAGTAGAGTTGCTTGGATTATAGTTTCCTATTTGTAGTAAACTTAATTACTCTTGTGGTAAAATTAATATCCTTTAATATTTTTTTCAACTGTAATGTAAAGTTGTTTGGATTATAGTTTCCTATTCTAGTAAACTTCAAAAATATCCTATTTAACTTTAATTTGAATTGTATTGTCATTTTGTAAAGTAGAATAGAGATTCATTTGTATAATTTGTATGTAAATTAAAAAAAATTAGACTTTTTATAACCAAGTCTGAAGGGCTACAAAATTAATCATTCACATTACGTAGAATTAATTGATTGTCCATCTACTTTACTAGCCCCTATCCCATTCCAAGTGTCATTTGCAACACCAAAATTGATCTTTCATGATACATGATTGTAACTTTTAATTTAATGCCCATGTCCTACCAAAAATTATTAATGTTTGATAAATTTGGTCTTTGAAGTAATCTACCTCATATGTTGTGCACATGGTGAAGCACTATAGAGTTTTAAATCCATAATTGTGAGTGAATTTTTGACTCCCTCCCGCACATGAATTTTAAATGAAGTAGAAACTTAGCCCATTTTCATGTTATGTGGAATTATAAAATAAATTAAAGAAATAAAATTAATTTTATTTTATTAAAAATATAATATTATTTTTGTATTATTAAAAAATTATAGATGTATTAAAATATATTATACTAAAATATATTATATATAATATTGATTTATAATCTATTTTAACATATATGTTATATAATATAATTACATTAATTAATATTGAATATATTTCACAAAAAATATAATTTATATATAATATTAATATATAATTATTTATTTAATATATAAAAATATTATGATATATATTATATGTCAATATTTAATTAAGAACTAATATAATTTGTGTGTGTGTGTGTGTGTGTGTGTGTGTGTGTGTGTGTGTGTGTGTGTGTGTGTGTGTGTTGGTAAGAGGGTTTATGTGAAGCAAAAGAGTGTAAATAATTAATTAAACCTACTAGTTACTCCAAACTCATGATAATGTCAAAATAAGTTCATCTAAAGTAATTTTTGGCACAAACCAATCGATATATAAATCACCATGGAATGTTTTAGTCTTTGATGGCTTGCATTCTTCATGTGAAGAGATAGCCTCTTAACATAATCTCTAGGTAAAAATTGAAACTCCCTTGGTTTGGATCAAGGGGTATTTGTATTCACTAGATAAGGAGCTCAATTATGGGTGATCAGGTTTTATTTTGGTGATTACAATGGAGAAATTACTTTTGTTACAATGGTGATAACAAAATTAGAAGCGACCAAGAAGAATTTTGGGTTTAGAAATATGATAAAAATTTAAAGTGGACATACATGTTCAAAATATACCATCTATTCCAATGTGTATTCATACTATTATACCACCACCACTTGTTTCTCCTAAGGATATTATTAATAATGTTACATCTTCAAAAAATGTGGATGAAACTGTACTTATTATGCAAGAGCCTATTATTTATAAATCATTACCATCACTTCCAAAGTTTCATGATGATAATTTTACTTCTATTTCCATATTTGAACATCTATAATTTTAATAGTATGGTCTTGTAGTATATTATTGAAAATTTTATAATTTTGGTGATCCCTTCGATGTGATCCAAAATCCATGTTAGGAGACCCATCAAGTGTAATTTTTTGTGATGAATATATTTCTATTTTATTGGAATGAAATTACCTAAATTATATAAATCTACATTTAAGTACAATCTATAAATGGAATGTGTAAACAAAAAAATATTATATATAGCGATTATTCTAAGGTAGTTGAAAATGGCATTGATCATCCTGGGATGCACTAGTTAATTATCAAAATGCCCTTGAAATCTTCACAAGAGATATAAATAAATCTTGCTTTTCATCTATAATTTTTATAATCTTGATAAATGAAGTTTTTGTGATTCTTTTATTGAGATATTTTTTTCAATTGGAGTAATTAAGTTGATTGAATTAATTTTATATTTAAATTTAATTGATTTTACATGTATGTGATTTGACCATGTATTCTAAACCCCATTATTGGGCTTTAAATTTGAAGTGCTTATTTATTGGCTAAAATGTTTAACATAGACTCTACATTGAGATATCAAACCTCATTGTCATGAATTAAAAGTTAATATTTATATATTAGTATGGTGTAGACTTATTATGCCCTCACATAGACATAATTTACATAAGTACACAAAATATTTTCCCAAGCAGTCTTTGAGTTACTAGGTATGATATTCTGTCACTTATTTCAATTCCCATTTTGGGGTCAAATTCATCTCTAAATATTAGTTTGTGAATTAAAGAAATGTGACTCAACCTCATAGGTATTTGAATTGATGAATTAAATTATCTCAAAGGTATTATCAAGGGGATAAAAATTAAGGATTCAAATCCTTATTAGAAAATTTTCTTATGTTACATCTTAAAAAAATGTGGATGAAACTCCCCTTATTATGCAAAAGCCTATTATTTGTAAATCATTACCATTAGTTCTAGAATTTCATGATGATAATTTTACTTCTATTTATATATTGTAACTTCTATGATTTTTATTATATGTCTTTTAGAGGATTATTTAATATTTTGTAATTATGATGATCCCTTGGATGTGATCCAAAACCCATAGTAGGAGACCCATCAAGTGTAATTTGTTGAGACTCATATAATTTAGGGATTGACGAAATATACTCAGGGATTACTTACAGGTGTAAGGAGAGATATGAGTTGACACTCTGACAACTTCATAATAAGAAGTACTAGAGGCTTTGTGAATTTATTAATATTTTTACATGATGCATTTTGTAATATAGCTTGTTATGGCACTATCACATTCACTATTTGATTGGTATGACATTTTGGTTCATTTAGATTAACTTTATAATACAGATTGATCTTAAATTTTCATTTATTGGATGAAGCTAATGTAGTGGCCCTAAAATTTATCTTTTTTAATGCAAAGAGTTTCATGTTTTGGTCACTCACAAGATCACCTATTTGTTTCTCATAAGTAAGAAATTTTAGTGCCAAAAAGTGTTACAGCAAGGGATGAAATGATACCTCTAATGTAAAATCATTTTGCAACACATATTGTGAATCAAGCACATAATTTGTATGCCTTTTAGTTTTTATTATCAATGAGAATTTTTTTTTCTTCTGGTGTTTTAATCATTTGTAATGAAGATTATGAAAAATCACCACCTTGGTTCCATTACCTTGATTTATAAGATTTTGGCTAAAATACAAATATATATCTAAATAAATATATAAAAGGATTCAAGTCTAATATATAAAAATATATGGAAATCTATTTATAGACATACTATATAAATATAAAGTGTTCTTATGATAGATAAAAATAATCTTTGTCATCATACAATGGACCAATTAGTCATCAAAATGCCTTATAAATGATTTTCAAATGAGTAGCTAAAATGGAATTGATCATCTTGGGATGTACCAGTTAATCATCAAAATGCCCGTGAAAATCTTCCCAAATGAGTCTATTTCTATTTTATTGGAATGAAAGTACCTAAATCATATAAATCTACATTTAGATATAATTTATAAATGGAAAGTCTATATATAGAAATAATATATATATAGTAAGTGTTCTAAGGTAGATAAAAATGGCATTGATCATATTGGTATGTACCAGTTAATGGTCAAAATGACCTTGAAAAACATCCCAAGAGATATAATAAAATCCATTTTTTCATCAGTAATATAATTTATATAATCTTGATAAATGATATTTTTGCGATTCTTATATTGAAATATTTTTTTCAAGAGTAAAGTTGATTGGGTTATAGTTTATTTTTTAAATTTAAGTAATTTTATATGGATGTGATTTGGCCACATATTTTTAACCCTAATATTGGGATTTAAATTTAAAGTACTTGTGTTGTTGGCAAAAATGTTTAACCTTGACTCTTCATTGAGATATCACACCCTATTGTCATAAATGAAAAATTAATGTTTATAGATTGGTATGGTGTAGAATGTTTATGCCCTCACATAACCATAATTTAGATAACCCCACAAAATCCTTTCCCAAGTCTAGCTATTTGAGTTACTAGATACAATTTTGTGTCACTTATTTTAATTACCACTTTGGGATCGAATTCATCTCCAAATATTAGTTTGTGAATTAAGAAAGGTGACTCTCTCTCACATGTATTTGAATTGGTAAATTAAATTTTCTCAAAGATATTATATGGGGACTAAAAATTAAGGATTTAAATCCCTATTAGAAAATTTAATCATGCCATTTAATGAACAAATATAAATATACTTTTTAATAAGAATAATTGTAATAAACAATAAAAAATTGTAAATATTTTTATATTCAAAAACAATCTGAGTTTATTATTTATTTTTATTTTTGTTTAAATCTTTAACTATTTTTATTAAATAATGTACATTGTTTAAATGTTATATATATATATATATATATATATATATATATATATATATATATATTTATTTATTTAAAATAATTTTATATGCTACAAAGTTTTATATAAACTTTTAAATTATTATGGAATTAAAAATTCCTATGCGCTTTAAAATTAGGATCAAGTTTATCTTTTTCTCTTTCCATTATTTTCTCTCAATTTTCTCTCTAACTTTAGAAGGAAAAAAAACATTATTTTATTGACTGTTAGGTTAGCTATGGCATTAGTGATGGAAGTGTTGACCTCATTTTTCACTATTATTTTTACAGGTCCTTGTCAGGTATTTAATCTATTATTTTACTATATCTAAAATGTGTGATTTTTTGGCTTGACATGACCCTTTTATTCATTGTTTACTACTTTTTTTATGAAATCATTGAGTTTCGGAGAGACCTAGATTTTTGTTATGAAAATGGATAAGATAATGAAATGGCTGAGATTAAGATTAACACTTGTATTCAATAGGGACTTAAATGGTGAATGTGGGGGGAAAGGAGACATTTTTATTAAATATAAGTAAATAATCATAGTAAACAAGTGTAATGATGAGAAAGGGTTTCAATGGTTCTACCCTTTCTCTATCTCCTCACATCATTCATTTGTTGGCTTTGCTCAAGATGATGTGGATTATTTTAATTTTAGATTGAGTTGAAAAGTCATTTTTTGGACTGTTCTAAGTTATTATTAATTGAACTGAATTATTTATATTTTATAATGAGTTGAAAATTCATTTTTGGGGTGGTAAACATTTTCTTCATACCACATCACAAATTTTAATGAATGAATGAATGAATAACATCTAGAATTACTATTTTGGGTGGTGTATTTTTCCCTCATGATTCAATATTCTTGGGTAGAGGGTTCCCATGCATCATTATATATTAAAAAATTGCTTGTAAAATATCTAAACCTTAAAAATAGGAGTAATGACTATTTAGGGAGAAGTTTTTAAGGGGTGGGAAACAACAAGGGCTAAAGATTTGTATGGTTGCTCCTTATTTTTGGTTGCTTATTTTTATCTATGTTTAAATATTTAAATATTTTTATTAAATAATGTACATTGTTTAAATGTTTAATATGTTCAAATATATAAATATTTTGTAAAAATAATTTTATATGTTACAAATTTTTATATAAACTTTTAAATTATTATAGAATTAAAAATTCCCATGCGCTTCAAAATTAAGGTTAACCTTATATTTTTCTCTTTCCATTATTTTATCTCAAATTTCTCTCTCCCTTTAGAAAGACTAAAAACATTCCTTTATTGATTTTTAGGTTAACTATGGCATTAGTGGTGGAAGTGTTGACCCCATTTTCACTATCATTTCTCTAGGTCCTTCTCGTCATTTATTTAATCTATTTAATGTATTATTTTATTGTATCTGAAATGTGTGATTTGTTTGGCTTGACATGACCCTTTAATCATTTTTTACCACTTTAAGTTATGAAATCATTGAGATTCAGATAAACCTAGATTTTTGTTATGAAAATAGCAGAGATAATGAAATGGTAGAGATTCAGATTGTTTAGCACTTACTTGAATTCAATAGTGACCTAAATGGTGAATGTGAGGGTAAAATAGAAATTTTTATGAGATTTAGTAAAATAATCATAGTAGAAAAATTTCATGATGAGAGAGGGTTTCAGTGGTTCCACCCTGCCTCTATCTCCTCACATCGTTTATCTATTGGCTCTATTTAGGATACTTCAAATTATTTTCATTTTATATTGAGTTGAAAAGTCAAATTTTGGTCTCTTATAAGTTATTATTATATGAGTTAAATTATTTCTATTTTAGATTGAGTTGAAAAGTCATTTTTTGGAGTGGAAAACTCTTCCTTCATGTTGCATCATAAACTTTAATGAATGAATGATTGAATAACACCTAGAATTATTATTTGGGGTGGTTAATTTTTCCCTCATGATTAGATATTTTAGGGTAGAGGTATCCCATGCATCATTATATATTAATAACTTTATTATAAAATATTTTCACCTTGAAAATAAGAGTAGCTACTATTTAGGGAGAATTTTTTGAGGGGTGGGAAGTAGCAGGGGGCTGAAGATTTATATGGATGCTCCTTTTTTTTGGTTATCAGCTATCATTTGATTCCAATAATTTTTTTTCAAATTTTTTTTTGTAGTTAAATGCTGCTAATTTCTCTCAAAAACATGTATTACACATAATTTTTATGGTCTTTAGAGCACATCCAGGTATCTTTGGAGCATACTATATATGTCTTTAGAGCATACTATACAAGTCTTCAAAGCATTCCTAAAATTATTTAGAGTATGTAGTGTATGTATTTGGATCACACACAAAACATCTTTGGAGCAATTTTAAAACATATTTGTAGTGTCTTTGGAGCATTCAATCTTCATAGTTCACTTGTAAGATCCTCAAAATTATAACATAAAAAGTTATCAAAACTATGTGTTTCCTTCTCAAAATTATCTCATCATTGGGATGTGTTGTACTAAAAATTACCCCATCCTTGAGATGTGTTTTTGTACTCAAAACTTCACTATTCATCCAAGTTAGGCACAATAAAAGGTAAAGAATCAATAATAAATTACATACAAACAAAGAAAAAATTCCATTCACATCCTACTTAAATCAGACTTTAAATATTAAATGCAATATAATATATAACCAAAGGTGACACTTTAAGGAAAATTTATATAAGTATGATGAGATATATCAAAAGCTCCTCATTTATTCCCAACACTTTACCTTTTGTAAGTCTTCTTGTAAAGAAGTGGGATGATTGATCCTTAATCCAAATTTCTTGAGTCAAATATCTGATTGAGATCATAAACTTCAAAACGATGGCCCCAATCATGGTGGCCCCTTGATAATAATCTAATATATATGAAAACTATATGCAACCATGCTTGAAATTCAACTTATGTTTTAGAAATCCAACACCACCATGGAGATAGAAGACATAGAATGATAGGATACCTCAACATCATCCCAATCCAAACTTCTAAACCTATTTCCTCTAAGAATTGAGTGATTATCTAGAAAAATAATTTGTATCTTCTTAGACTCCATATAATATTGGTGGGGTTAAGGACTTACTTATGCTTTAATTCAATAGGTAATGTATCCCACCTGGTAAGACATGCATTGATAATATTGATAGAATGGTGGTTTAGAAAAGGTCTAAAAGCAACAATATTAGATCTTAATAGTTCATGATACTTCTTCTTCATATATATATGATACAATGGTTGAAAATCAAAAATAAGTTTCTTTGCTTCTAGAAATTATGGTCTCATGGATAACCTAGTGGTGATTTGTAATTCTAGAAATCTATTATTGGCGTATTTCCATGTAATTCAGTTCCTTAGAGTGGAGAGAAAGGCACACAATTATGTCTCTTCAAAAAATAAATTTATCATAAAACTAGATTGATATCCTAAAAAAAAATTGAAAGTATAGAACTCACAAGTGGAATCATGCCTTTCTTTAGTGATCTTTATAAAATTTCCATAAATACATGCTCATCATTAATGATATGTGAAAAGTCAAGGGAAATGAACCAAATCTACCATTTATAAAACTAATCATGTAAGAAAAGAACATAAAATGTTGAAGGTTTCCTACATGCTAATAGTTTTTTAGAAATAATACAAATGTGTTGGATACAAGCCTATGTTTTCTATAATTTCAATTAGGATTATGCCAGTTGTTTATGAGATTCTTCCTTAGGTTTGGCATTTTCATCCTTAACTGTTTGATTTTTTTGGGTGTTATTCTAGATGGAGATTATTTCATGTAATGGAACAGGGAAAGAGGGAACAACTCTTATTAGATCCTCTGTCTGAACTATAATTTTTCATTTTTATTTTAACATGGCTAGAATAGAGACTTGTAACTCATAATTTTGATCAGTGAGCTCTATTATTCTATTAATATGTTGGGCAAGCATTACATTTATATCATAAATATTTTCTCTTAGATTATTAGTCAATTTTCATTTATCAAAATTGGCATTTTGCAAATCAGTAATCTCAATGTCCTTGATAATAAGAAAATTCTAAAAATTACTCAATTATTGGATTTGTGAAAACATTACATTATGGACCCTAGTCTGTTAATCTTGTATTTTTTGAAGAATTATTTCTTGTTCACTAACTCTAGTAAAAAATTCTTCCCACCTTTATTTCAAATTAGAAATCATCAAGTCCTTACCTTTCAAAGTTGAATGGAGAACATCTAACTCTATTTTTTGTAGTTTGATTATTTCCGCATGGCATGATAAATCCATGGCATACTAAAATTATTTTTATTAATTGATAAAATGTGTATAAGATGGATCTTCTTCAATTAATGGTGTCTTACCCTTATCATCAATAAAGGGAATAGGATGCTCTACTTCTTGAGGTAAAACTTCTTAATGTAAGGTTCCTCATGCAAATTCAATTTCTTCTATGGCCTAGATATCTTCTTCTTCTTCTTGAAAGATAAGTTGGTGACTATGCTGGAGTTTAGTTTAAGGAGGATGAGGAGGGTTTGAATAAATTCTCATTTTTTCATTGATCTTTGGTGTAGTATCTTTAGAACCAAAGGCTAATAAGATTATCATTTTGTAATTTCAATTATGGGTTCTTCAATCTAGATTGTAGTGGAAGGAGGAGAGGTAGGGCATGGTGTTTTTTTGGTGGGAACTAGAGACAAATTTCATATGAAAGAGTACCAAGCCTTTCCACCCCTTAGTGTACTGATAAAATAATGGAGATAAATGAGTGTAACCATCTAATGATGGTAGGTAGACCCAGTGCCTCATCTTATTTTCTAAGAAAAATTAATCATAGCATTGTGAAAGAAAGAGGGAATATTGATCTTATATTATTCTCAAATATATAATTTCTTTAAGTGAAGAAGGAGTCTTATAGAATCTCGACCCACTACTATAAACTGACCATCATAAGTGATAAATTTCATTATCTAAAAAAAAACATTTTTCCAAGGTTGAGGAAGACTTTTTCTCATAATTCCCTTGGTCACTCCTTGGGGGGATTTGGCTAGTCTAGGGTGTGGCCTATTTCCTTAAAAAAACATATAAATTAGGTTAGAAAAAATGAACTTTTCAATGGCAACTACTTCATCCTTAGGATTCCCAGATAGAGCACTGATTTCAGAGGGATTTATTAGAATTTTCTTCCCTTTGATAAGGGAATCAACTAAATCAAAATTATCATAGAATTCTTGCACAATTTCTTCATGGAATCCATGATTTTTTAAATAAATTCAACCAACTTATTTCAAATATGTTTCTAATTGCTTCATCTTACAACAATGCATTGGAGGATTCTTGTTCATTATTTTTATTTCTCCCACCCATATTTAGAGTAAGAACTATTTAATTACAAATCTAACTATACTATAAAAACATAGATCTCAAATTCATATAAGAAATAGGGGAAGTAATAGGTTAGAGATATGACACAATAATTGATGGCAGCAATAATGCATCAATGAATAACAAAGTAGGTTATATGATGTGATTATGAAAAGAATGATAGAGGAAGTTATGGATATCTCTTTAGAGAATGTGAGATATAATGGGAAGGTGATTTATCTGGTCAAGTAATAATGATGTGTCATAAAAGTCATTATTGGTAGTACTAGGAGCAATAATTGTAATAAATTATGCATCATACCAAATATTTTTGAAAAACCCTCTATTTAAAACATAGTCACATCAATCTTGTTTGAAAAGATGTTTTGGAAACATCATCATATCAAATATATTGGATGAGATATTTTAAAAATAACATCACATTAAATATATTGGAGGATATATTTTGAAACCACCATCACATCAAATTATGGATTATGACATTGGTAATCTAATGACATTGTCTTGATTCTTAATGATGGAGGTGGATTATTACCTTTCATGATTTTTCATCTTAGGATAATAGATATTATTATTCAGAGGATAACCTCAAGTCTTCATATCTAAGTCACTAGTATTCAGAGCTAAGTCATCTGTCTTTGAAGCTAAACATTCAAACTTTGGAGTAAAATTGAGTCCAATTCAAAATTTGTTTATATATATATATATATAAAGTATAAAGTACCATATATATATAAATCAACTAATTTATTACAAAAACCTTATATATATTTAGAACCTTACACACACACACACACACACACACACACACACACACACACACACACACACACACACACACACACACACACACACACACACACACACACACATGGTGTTTTTTGTATATGTTTGTAGCCAATTGCATCTAATTAATCCATGTCTTGTCTAAAGAACCACTTGGGGGCTCTATTAATGGAGGTAATGGCTGAGCTAGAGTTAGACCTTAGAAATAAAACATATAGGGATGAATCCTTTCCATATGGTAGAATATGTCATTATAGTGTTTCTCATCCATGGCCAATGTAATGGTATTAAAACTGGTGTCTCAAAAGACTATGTTTGTACCATATGAATAGAGAAATGGGACCTATTCTGACTTAGCAGTTATAAATGTTCCTACATCAACTATACCTTTCAAATTTTGATTAATGACCTCATATATTATCTTAATTATTGATGTATTCATAGAATTTTTTTAGAAAACAACATAGACCACTTTGGAGTTTTTCAATATATGGAAATTAAAAGTGAATGTCAAGCCTTGATATTGTGAGCTTTAAACTCTTGATTTTCTAGAATTTTGAAATACAAGATATGAGCCATAAATGACAAGTATGTTTTATTTGATTTGACTTAAAGATAGGGTGGATCTTTAATTTTATTTTAATGGCTTCAAAAATCCACTTTTGGTAACTAGCCAATCACTGATCTTGGTTTGTCCATGCATCTTCCCATCATAGGTTGGGAACTTATGATATAGGGGTCCACATATCCTTAGCCTATTGATTCTAACTACTTTGTGGTTTCCATGTAGTATTCAACTATCCAAAATTTAAGTGACTAGTTGCTAGGTGTTATTTTGTTGTGTAATCGTAGTTTTGAGACATTGAATATTACACCCTAAATTTAGGGGCATGAAGGGTGTGACTGAGTGATAAGTGACATGATTCATGTAGACACTAGAAAACTTCACATTATAGTTATAGTTGTTACAATGCCTTAGGACCCATATCAAACCCTGAGTCTAAGTTAACCACCTAGTTAGCCAACTCATCAACTTACTAACTTAACCTTTTAACTAACCTCTTTTAACTTATTTTAACCCTTTTTCCCTTAGAGACTTGACCACTGATGGTTATCTTAACCATTAATGGTTAGCCTGATCATCAATGGTCAGGTCCTCACCTTCTTAAAACATCACCAACTATGTGTGAGTTAATGAGGCACAATTTAATATGTTCACCTTATGTGCTACTAATGAATTTTAAAGCATCATGATCAAAAACATCACCCTTTATGGAACCTTCTATCCTCCATCTCTCTTTACCTATAATATGAGGGGAATGCAAGATGAAAAGGAGGGATGTTCAATATATCAAATCTTTTTACGCATAGGTATTCAAATATTCCAACATCCAGTCTTCCTTCAACAACTCAATATTAGCATAAGAGACTTGAACCTCTACCTAATTTGATTTTGAGGCAAAATTACTGTTACTCTAGAAAAATTACTTTAACCTTCAACCATCAACTGACTAGAAAGCTACATGTATATCAATACTTTAGCATTATTATTTTGGATTTCTAACCCCTAGACATGATCACACTTATCTACACCTTGTTTCCTCTCTACTAGATCCTCAATGGAACCCTTATCTAACCATTCACTCATTCTAAAAATTATCTTTTAGTAACCTTCAAAAATCCATAGGTAACCTCCAATGGTTAACGCAACCATCAAGGGTCACCCCCAATCACTAATTATTACCCATCCATCAATTGTTAGCTTAACCACTGATGGTTCACCCAACCACTGATGGTCACTATGGTAGAAAATAACATCGAGTTATTTTAAGCCCCTTAACCCCATCCAAACCTAACTTTCTATGTTCCTACCTATTCACAGACCCTTTTCTAATTTTTGAACCTGAATTCACCCACTTTAGCATGAGTATTGACCCACTTTTGCTATATTTTGTCATTTTATTTAATAATAATTCTACTTTATTTTTGTATTGCATTTTATTTACTTTATGCAAGTAATTTAATTTATCATTTCCAACTTAATTGTTATCAATAATGGATTGACAATCTCCAAGCAAGCTTATGCTTCTTGGATCTAGCTCATGTTAGGCAGTCCACTTAATTATATTGTTAATAACCCCTTTTTTAGTGCTTTCTTATTTGTATGTTATTCCTTCCTAGACAAAGAGGAGTTCTCCATCTTCATCTAGATTACGTGTACATCACCAAAAAGGAATTTCTACCACACACCCTTATTACTAGTTTTTTTATCTTCTTCCAAAATTAATAAATGAGCAAAAATCAAAAGAAAAAATTCAATTATATCATTTTTATAAGAATTTAACAATTAATTAGGGCCTCAAAAGGTTATGATCAAGCACTACATGTCATTCTCTAGTTTGGTTATAACTCCTTTATGCACTGAAATGTAGCGATTGAATGACAGGTGGCACATTCTCATTACATTATTGGGTTATGGACTTTGTAACTCTTCTTTGGACTTCAGATGCCACAAATGGGTGCTACATGGAATGATGAAATAGGGTTATAGGGTAAAAATACTTTAGAAAATAATAATATCCTTATAAGGCTACAATAAGGTTCCAAGTGGTAGACTTTCATTGGGTTGTTGGGTCACAATAATTTTCAAGGGCTAAGAGATGCAAAACAAAGCTCAAAAAATTATGGCTACGCGACTAGTGCATGTGACATTGCTGCATGTAAATTGAAGATGAGTTAGCATCAGGTTCCTTATAAAGGAAAAAATATGAAATTAATACATTCATGGTTAACTTGAAGGTATCTCTTAGGAGATACCTTCAACGAGAAATCCACTCTTGTTCTTATTTGAAAGGTATCTCCTAAGAGATAACTCAAAGGATAAATCTACTCTTGTTCATGTTTTAGAGGTATCTCTTAGGAGATACCTTGATGGTATTACAAGTGCCTTCAAAATATCACCTAGTAGTGCCTTCTATGTAAAGGAAAATTCCACTTGCTCTTTAAAGGAGAAATCCACTCTTGTGCCTATTTGAAAGGTATCTCCTAGGAGATACCTTGAAGGGGAAATCCACTTTTGTGCATGTTTGAAATGTATCTCATAGGAGATACATTGAAGGTATTATAAGGGCCTCAAAAATATCACCCAGTAGTTCCTTCCATGTAAAGAAAAATTCCACTTATTCCTTAAAGGATAAATCCACTCTAGTGCCTATTTGAAAGGTATCTCCTAGAAGATACCTTGGAGGAAAAATCCATTCCTGTGTATGTTTTAAATTAATCTCCTAATAGATACCATTAAGGTATTATAAGGTATTTCAAAATTTCACCCATTAGTACCTTCCATGTAAAGGAAATTTCTGTTTGTTCCTTGAAGGATAAATCCACTCTTATGCCTATTTGAAAGTTATCTCCTAGGAGATACCTTGAAGTTATTATAAGGGATTTCAAAATATCATATAGTAGTGCCTTCCATGTAAATAAAAAATCCACTTGTTCATGTTTAATGTATCTATTACAAGATACTTTCAACATTCCGTTCAATGTATGACAATGCCCTTCAAAGTATCTCCTAGGAGACTCTATCAACAACCTTGTAATTCCTTCAAGTTACCCATGAAGTTATTATAATGCCCTTGAATTAATCTTGTAGTATATATCTTAAAGGGTAGTGTTAGACATTCAAGGGGAACACTGAAGGTATCTCCTAGGAGACTTTATACATAAAAATCAATGTATTGATAACTACCTTCTTTGATTGAAACACCTATTCACTCATTTAATCCCTTATACAACTCAACAACACTGGTCAAGTTCAATCTTGAGGCATTTACAAGGAGATTACTTCAAAGACCTTCTAATATGTTCATGGATAACTTTAAGGTATCTCCTAAGAGATACCATGAAGGATAAATCCACACTTGTGCATGTTTTAAAGGTATCTCATATGAGATACCTTGAAAGTATGACAAGGTCCTTTAACTTATCACCCAGTACCTCCTTTTATGAAAACTCCACACATGTACATGTTGAATGTATCTCCTAGGAGATACTTTCAATGTTTCCTTCAATGTATGAGAACTCCCTAGTCACTAAGATTTTTACCCTTTGAGGAGATGTCTTAGCTCTCCTCATCTAAGTGGAAAAATTGAAACACATCTAGGCTTGTGGTAGCCTATGAATGAGGTGAATCTATAGATAAGGATACCTCCCTTGATGTACCAATTTTTATCACTACTACACCTAAACTTTGTGAGGGATAAGGGAGAAAGAAAACTAAAATCAAACTACCCTAAGGGAGGCAATGCACCAAATTGAATGATGACTTCCAACCAACTGGATGTTACACATGAGAATAAGGGACTAACCAAACATACACTTCTCTAATCTACATCTTCTCACATTAATATCACATTATGAGGTTGTGATGAATTTTGAGGCTAGGAGGACTAAACAAGAGGCTTAATATGGCACTATTTGATTATACTAACTCAATCAACCTTAACATATTATAAAACACTTGACATGTCCTATAAGAAGAAGCTTTCCAAGTATAAATAGATGAGATAATGAAACAAAAATGTTAAGGAAACACCAAGTCATCACTGATCCAAGTGAACATAATATGAAAAGTCATAGAAGAGGTAAAAATTAGTAGTCTTATTGATAAAATGGTATGAAAATAAGCAGGTTTTCACCATACTCAGGTGAAGCATAGTTTACAAAAGCCAAAATGGTTAGTTCTTATAGAACTTGAGAGAGAGAGGAGAAGATAAAAGTATAAAGGTCACAAGGACACTTTTAAATATAATAAAATGAGTTAAATATGCATGAGAATATAATTTTAAATGAACCATGCAAGTTTAGGAATCACAAGTGTCACCCCAAGTCATTAAACTCTTAAAATGTAGCATAAAAGTTCTCATTCTAGCTCAGAAAACTACCTTCATGATTTGGACCTATTTGAACATCCCAAAACTTATTAGGGATAGTTATAATGATTTAAATTAAGATTAATTATTTTATACATGCCTCTCCATACACTAGTTATAGTCTTGGTTATTTGGAATCATCCCAAAATGAGTTATCACCATCTACAGTTCAAATAACTTTTATTTCATGCAACCTACACAATTCGCCTGAATAAAGGCATTGGTTTTCCATTAAAATTGATAAGATTTATTGGATGAAACTTTTAAATACTCTCCATGGCCTTAGATTAATCAGGTACACCTTAAAATCATCTCACTTGAAGTTTTGCATCCTTCTCACTAGCTTGGTCATGATGCCATTTTTGATTGGCTAAGATGAGATCTATTGTTTATAAACTTAGGAGTTTTTATGAAGAAATAAATGACAATAGTGAGTTATTTAGATTCCTAATCCTTCTTCCAAAGTTTATTTCATCTTTAAACTCCTCATAGAACCTATAAAATGTATAAAATAGTCAAAAGTACCCTATTTTATACCCTATCCATACAATTTTGTACAATTCATCCTAATGCGGAGTATCTTGAGAGAGTCCTCTAGAAAATACGATCATTTTTCTAGGCAAAATATGTCATTTTGATGCATTATATCCTTCATTATCTGCATCAAATCTAGACCAAGAGTTTAGGAGGGCTTTAATTGCATTTTAATCTTAAGGTTTATTCATAAATATGGGACATTTAAACTACTAAAAAATTCCAAAAATTCATATCTAAATACATTCATAAACATTCCTAAACTTTTTATATTCCCATGCATATCCTCAAGGGAGATGTGAGCATCCAAAATTGTCTTGTCAGGGTTGATTCCTCATTTTAATAGGCCTAATGTTGTCTTTAAGCCCAAAAAAGGATTACTGATTCTTTATATATAAGGTGGAAGATTAAAAACACATAAAATGACCTTATTAACATTATCAAATAAGTTAAAATTCATATCTAATGATATAAGTGTGAATGACTTCTCATTTAGATACTAGGCCTAAACCTTGTTTAATAGGCCTAAGTTGTCTTAAGACTAAAAATGGACTTCTCATGATTTATTACAAATACCAATATATTAGACACATATATTATTCCCCTATAAACAATTCTTAGTCCATTTTAATCTGCTCCTAGTGTTGGAAGTGGAATTTGTTTCTCATTTGGTTTTTAGGCCTAAATATGCCTAATAGGCCTGACTATAACCCTTGATGATTTAGACCTCCCTATTTAGTTTCACCCTTTATTTATTTATTATTCATGTTTTTATATGTTTTAAAAAACCTCCCATAATTTCCTCAAATGTCCCTATACCCTCTGGTCCATCCTTTTCACCATTCTTTCCAAGATTGTAGGGTTTATACATGAGGGCAGTGACCTCTGTCTGTGACAAAATAAAAGGCATTCCATTATTTCATTAGAAAAATTTGGATATTTTATGGAACTTTATAAGTTATGGATACGTCCTACATAAAAAATTATCCCTCTATTATGTCATTTTACCCTCCAAATTCTCAAAAACCTAAAATAAACTACTAGATAAAACTATGTGCAGGGTTTGAACTTTGTGGACTATGTTATGCATCATTAGATTCCCCTTTTTGAATAATTTTAAATTTTAAATAAAATATATATAAATTAATTCTCATCATGAAATTTTTTAATTTATTATCACCATCTCAACCTTCCATATACCTTTTTCATGCACTTTGAACTCACAAACTATGTGCATAAATTCCTAACTAAATTATTGTTTTAGAGAATGCCCTGCATAATATTAGCTTAGAGGAAATTTTATTAGGTTTATTTAGGATTTAATAGGGTCAATTATCATTTTTTTGACCCATTTTATTAGTTCCTATGCAATACAAGCCTCACACCATAACTTTTAAGCACACTATTGCATATAATTAAAACTGACTATGCTGAGGTAGAATAGGGATCTACTTGTAGATAAAACCTTGTGATTTGGAATTGTATCTATTATATAATACTTAATATATATTTTTTATCTCATTTAATATTATTTTTAACTCAAAAAAATGAATTTTCAAACTTGCCAATGTCTAATCCACATGTTTCCTCTCACAATTACATCATAGTCAAACTATAGATGACTATTTTGACCAAAAGGAGCCTGCAAGTGATTGGTTCACATTGGAAATTTTGTCATGTTCCTTTGGATGTAATATAATTTTAGTTTTATTCATATTCCATTGGCCCAAGTTTATAATTCTAAGTCTAGCACTTTGTTAAGGTTTGTTGTAGGTACATATTCTGAGAAGAAAGGACACCTATAGGTTACCTCAGGACCCCAATCAATCTATATAAACCTTTGTTAATGCATATTTAGATCATAAATAACATTTTAAATATTTATATTTGATGTCATGGTCTAGTACACACTTTTAAAATAAAGGTTGCTCAAAACTCAAAATCATATAGATGATATTGAATGAATTTAGTGTTTTTATAGGCAACTTTGAGCCTTCAAACTTCCAACCTCCATTAATATTATACCATAAATATTTTGTGGAGTCCTTTTAATTTAAATATGATACAATATGAACAAATTTTTATGAATCAAAATATATTTTATCCATGTCATGTGCTATTCACAAAAGGCCCCTTGACCTCTATTTTCACTTTTTGGGATTGTTTCTCTAAATACACAGTCACCTCATGATCATGGTTTCTCATTATAACTTGTCCACCTAACCTTTAATAAGGTTATATAATTATTAACAACATGATATGAATTTAATGAATCTTCCATCACTTATTTCCATTCTCCAATATATCTCCTCGACTCTTTGCTAAGGCCACATGTAGGTGGGCATTTTGATGCACCAGAAATGGGTAATTTTATGAATAATATGTATGGTTATTTATCCATATGATCACTACTAGACTCATAATAAATTATTAAATATATGTTTTAAACATTTATCATATAAAAACCATTCGAATATATGCTTTTCTGTATTTTATCTTCCTATAGGTCACCTGTAGGTGTGTGTGAGAGTTACAAGTAGGCAGTGAGCAGAATTGGAATCATGTGTATAGTGAATTGTCTCATGAATAGGCCTAATATATTAACCAATTATTAAAATGGATGTTATTACTATCAAGGTCTTGAAATAATTCTTAAAACCTTTATTTTAACATGATTTTATTCATGAGAACACCTATAAGTAAGCATATTCATGGTGACTGTGAGAATATGTTTCACATGACTATAAAAATATTATTTTTACACTATTTAGAGGATATAATTTTTTTTATCCCACTTTTAAATACATATATAGTATCTTTACACCTTTACTACACTTAGTTGAGCATGATAGACAACTTCATACACATGACTGCAAGTGAGAAAGGGCAAGGATTTGACTGTGAGCATGATAAAGACTGAAAGTTGGATCCAATAATGATTTTATGAGACTTAAACATGAAGGTATATTATATATATATATATATATATATATATATATATATATATATATATATATATATTTGAGATATGGTGAACCCTATATCTTACTCATGTGATACCCTTCATTGAACCAAACATCTGCAAACAAGGACACTTGATCGAGACTTCACATAGTGGCACCCTTTTACAACATGATGTGATTTACATATAAAAATGTCATGGAACACGAATATAAACATGGAGATCATATAATAAGAGATCCAACATACTCTCGAGTCACCATTACTAACTAGTTCATATGAAAATGACCAAAATGGAGCAAAACATGTAGGTTGCATAGATTAGCAAGCAAAAAAATATAGTAAAATTTATGAGGATGGTTCATAAATAATCGGAAACCATTATTAAAAATATTTTTATGTAAATTAATCTCTCTTTATTTAATTTTACCTCCCAAAGACGTTTGACTGAGAAATTCTCCAACTGTCTGTACCAAACATAAATCTATTGACTAGTTTTGCATGTCTATAAGGGAAAGAAAGGTGTAAAATGGTTTTGGGACATTTTTATAACTTATAAAGTGTGTCAAGAACTTATATTATTTTAATTAAAATTAATATACATTCCATCACCTTCTCCAATGTGTCACCTTCTCCATGGGCCTTACAAGTGCCAAACTCTTCTCTTTTCCCAAGAAAACTACTCTTTCTTTTGAATAACCTATCACTTTTAGTTATGAATAGTTAATTAAGGCATAATAGGAAACATTTAAAATGACATCACCCTTATTACACCTTTACACTTCCCTATGAGGTTGTATAACTCATTTAATGCCTTATTTTGACCCCAAAATGACTCAAAAATAATACAAGGACTAGAAAGATTAATAACCAAGGCTAAATTAACATTAAATCACACTAAATGACCCATAATACACCTTAATAAATATATATTAGACCCTTAAAACACCTAAAAATTATTTTTTTTACCTATAAGGGTCTTAATTTGACCTGTAGGCTCAAATTTAGTCAACAAGCTCTTCGAAGTATCTCTTAAGAGATTCCTTTCAAGGACCTTGTAATTCATTGAAGCTATGGAAATTCTCAAGTGTAATTATTGTTCAATAAAAAATGATGCAATGAAGGATTTAACTTATTCAACTCTCTCTTGATGATTTTATGAGGTCTATAATTTTTATCTGTTTCAAATTCAATCTTATAATTAAGACACCTTAAAATCTTGATAACATCTATAGAAAACCTTATACACAATAATCAGTATATTATTAACTACCTTCTTTAATTGAAACACCTATGTACTAATTGATTCCTTTATACACCACAATAATGGTGGGTAAGTTCAACCTCAAGATATCTATTAGGAGACTCATTCAAGGGCCTTATAATACCTTCATGGGCGACTTGAAATTATCTCCTTCAAAAAGTTTCACTATGAGAAGTTTCTAAAATAGGGGGAAGGTAGAGCATAAAAGAAGGGCTCTATGGTCTCAATATTTACCTTTTAAGCTAGATCCTCTGTGCATAAGTGTTTTTAAAACCAATGTTGTGAGTAGTTATTTCACACACATAGACAAACATAGTCAAGTAGTCTGGGAAAGTTTGATATAAAAAACTCAAAGATATAGGCCAAAGGTTACTCCTAGGAGATACATTGAAGGACAAATCCAATATTGTGCCTATTTGAATGGCATCTCCTAGGAGATACCTTGAAGGGGAAATCTACTCTTGTGAAGAGTGTTGATGTGGTTTTTATGCACACTAGTTCATAATGAGGTATCCTCTAACATTTCTGAATCACAATGGAGGTAAACTCAACTCTAAGGCACAAGTTATAGGTAAGTGGTTTTAAAAACTAGGTGATGGAATAGTAGTCAAGGCATGCAGGTTGTTAACCAAGATTATGAATAGATGAATGGATGGTTACTAATCTAGAGTGGGCAAGTCTCAAAATAAATTCAAAAAAGAGGGAAGCGTAGAATATAAAAGAAAGGTTTTGTGTCTTTAGGAATCACCTCTTTGGCTGGTTTCTAAGTGGATAAGTACTTTCAAACCTATGCCTATTGCTAGTAACTATTACACATATAATCAAACATGGTCAAGCATTTTAGGATAATCTTTATATAATAAACTCATAAGCATTAGTCAAAGGTTGCTTCTTTTAGATTAGCTATTGCACACTCTTAAGTAGAATATTATGGCTTGGGATTAGTGAGGTATCTGAGATACTTATTTTACATACATAAAAAACAATATCAAATGAAATAAATCCTACACACTCAATAAAATATTAATCAATCAGCTTAATTTCCAATAATCAATGTATTTTACTAATTCTTCAATAGTTGATACACATCTAATACTATCATATCAATCAAGACAAGAAATAACTCATTTGTAGCTTTTACACACTAAGGGTTATTGAATCATACAACCAAATAAATAAGCCTAATTACACAAACATTGGAAATAAAATAAATAAACACATGAGTTGAAAAATGAAATTGATTTTACTCATATATATTGAAAATTCTTTGGCCCTTCAAAAATTAGGATTACATGTGTTTAAATAGACTTGGGGAAGGGTTCACCTCATCCTCCAAGTACATGAAAGATAAATTACATGTCATATTTAGAACTTCAGTTCTAATTGTGGTCAAAACCATATAGAGTTATTTATAATTGTTAATAATTTAAGTTAGACTTTACAAAAATAATGTAACATGTGCATGTTTACAAAAATGAATAGCCAACTTTACAATATGGTTCAAACTATAAATATATAAATATACACTTCTATAGAAATTTAGATACAAAAACATGGCCCTTCATGGTTGTGTTGACATCTAGATGGATGAATGGACTTTAGTTGGCATTGTAACTATGGCTATTGACATAAAATTGGAAGTGGTAGATTGACTCTACTTCTTCTTCACATCTATCTCAAGCTAACATTTATGTGATACATCATGTTGGTATCAAATTATGTTTAAATTCAAAAGAGGGGGTCTATTCACCCTGCCATCCTATCCTAGTAGCTTTTCATGGTCTACATTAGTCATCTTGAAGTTCACCTTGAAAATATCAAATTCAGTTACCTTCACCCTAGCAAAGTTCAACTTGGATTCTATGTCCTCCAATGGTAGTTCTTTTAGACTTTTCTTAAAATTGTTTAAAGCCTCTTGAATAAGTTGAGCAAACTTGATCTTGTTGATCAACGTCCATAGATCATCCTTTAATTTGGATAATTTCAAATCATTCAAAATTTGGAGAATGAGGGCCTCATGCTCTTGATAATTGGGGACCAAAACCCTAACTATTATCACCCATTCACTAGCCACTTCTATCCTAATGACCATTAGGTTGAGTGCATTGGAAGCCTATAATGGTGTCATGAGATCTAGGTGTCTGTAAGTCTTATTATTTGTGTAAAAAATTAAAGTATTCAATTTATTCTCATCATATTTCAAAGAATTAAACAATTTATGATTATTATAAACATGGGGGGATAATTTAGCCCACATAAACTCCTAATTCTCTAGATAATTGTATCACTTTGATGCTACCTCTTAGAACTCAACTTTAATTCTAATAAGGATATGTACTATCTTATGTTGTTATTTTATTTACTCCAACTCTACCTCTATTTCTTGTCTAGCTAGCTTTGTGCCTTTATGAGTTGCCTCCTTGGCATATTTATGTTCTTCAACTATATATTTTAAGTCTTCATTATAGGTTTATTTCCCCAATTATCCATTTTTTATTTTTTTCAAATAAAATACCTCTTATCTCTCTTTAAAAATTAATTCACTACTAGCATCATCTTACAACTACCTCTTCATTACCCTTTGAATACTCCTTGAAGGCTTGTCAAACAAATTTTTAATAGATGATAGCTCTATTATTTTGAAGTTGGGCATTAGATAGGTCTTATTCCTTAAATAAATGGCCCATGGAGGAATTATCAACTACTTGATGTTTATCTCTTTTGTGGTTTTGACCATAACTTCTTCTTCAACATTCTTAGCTAGTTGTTGCTTCTTTGTTGCCTTGATAATTGTGTTAGGAAAGAAAGGCCAAATAATCTTAGACCAATCCAAAAATTGATATTGGGAAAATGAATGGACTATGATAACCTATATATTTTCCTTTTTTCCCTTGTGTGAGCTATTGACAATGGTTTCATGGGATGGAAAGGTGGATGACATGGGGAGAGTGATTTGGGTGGATGAGACATGGAGCTAGGGAGTGATCATGATTGTCTTGATCTTTTTGGATGACCTTTTAATTTTCAATGATATGAATATGGTAGTGCTATAAGGAATATTAGAAGTTACCATGATGGAAGTGGATGGTATGGTGGTAGAAGATGGATCTAAGGTAGTGGAATTCAGAGTAATGGTGGTAGCACCTTAATTTTTGGGGTGAGTAGAGGGAAATTCAAGAAAGAGGATGTGGTTAATGGATTATCAGGTATGGAATTAATAAATACCACCTTGGGAGGTTTCAACACTAATGAAATTGTAATAGATCCAAAAATAGGAATATAAGAAGAGTTCAAGGAGGTGGTCTCTAAAGGAAAAGACTTTTTATCTATTTTGTCTTCTACAAATAGTGTTTTCCTCTTGTTATCTTTGAGTCTCAAAGCCTTGGATTTTTCAAACTTTTCTTCTTCATCAGAATCTTCTTCTTCTTCCTCCACTTCTACTTATTATGGCATTGTAGGCAAGCTTTGAGATTGCTCTATTATAGGACTACCTATGGGGGGATTTGTATGCTTCTTTTTGTAACAAATAGTAATCTTAGGCTATTATGAGTAGCCTTTCCAAACTAAGGTAGTTGCTTCCTATGTGGCTACCCCTGAAGATGTAGTTGCTTCTTATTCTTTGGGGGCACTAGTAGGCATTTGAATTATACTAGTAGCTAAGAGATCTTGTCCTTTTTATTCCTCACTATTGTAATTTAGATTGATGGGGTCTCCTAGAGCTCCCTTAAGATTAGTTTCACTCACCCTTGGTTCCTTCTTAACAACCTTCAAATTGAAAGAAATATCCTATGATGGATCTCTTTGTTCTTTGGACTGCTCTATGGGATGGTCCTTCCACAAGTTTGAGGATGTCCATCCTATAAAGAGTGGAACTATATTATGCAATTCCTTCACAGTGATTAAAGGATCCTATTAAATCACCCTTAAGTGATTTTCCTTCAAACCAGGTAACCCTTTCCCTTTCAAGGACCTTGTAATCATTTTGTGTGTTCATGAATAAAAACTCATAATCATAATGGATGTGTTGGTAGGGGATATTAAGGCCTTGAATGTATTTTGGATGTATCCATGAGGATCCTAATCCTTGTGTGGTATTATGGGAAAATGATAACTCTTTCTCTTACTACCCATGTCTCTAAAGTGATTTCTCATTATGTAGACCATATTTCCAATAACCATATGTTTCCCATAGAACATGCTCTTATTATTTTTGATCAAGTCCTCCTCAATACTCCACCAGAGTTATAAAGTAATTTATTACTCAACTAATTTATTAGGTATATATTTTATAAGGATGAAAGGATGAACCTTGTGCCTAAAGATCATGATAATATTGTAGTTAGGATACACAAATTAATCACCTGTTTCAGATAGTGTCTTTATGATGCTTTTTTTGACTCTATGCATTCGATACCCATGGATTACTTGCTATAATTGGTTATAAACATCCTCATTGATCCTTACCATGCTTTTGGCATATGCATAAATATTAAGGAAATGGAAATGGTCATAAATGTGATTATTGATAGAACCAGTGTCCAAGATCCATAAGTCATTGAGGTCTTTATACACTATTCCCATGACACATCAAAAATATATTGACATCATAAATAAGTGGCCCATTGGAGTGGGATTATTTTTCTTATGAATGGCATGTTATCTCAACTAATAGCTTATAATTTCACCTAAGTTGAACACTACATCATTGATCAACATCGTATGCAATAATAATACCCAATACAAATTGAGGAAATGGTTGCTAGGCATGTCGTAGAGCCTATTAAGTAGTGCCATCCCAATCTAGACTCCTATCTAGAATTTGTTAACAAGGGTTGGATTATTACCTTTATATTTCATGGGTTCTCCATGGAGAATCCATGAGGTCAACATGTTATCCATTGAATTCTCCTGGTTCCATGAAACTAACCTATGTTTGTCAAAAATTCATCTATAACTAGAAATGATAAATACCTTTGAAAGTTAGCTTTGGAGATGCATGTTAAAACTGACTAATTGTCCATATCATATATAAAATTATCCTACATAATCTTCCTTGAAAATAATGAATCTTTTAGGAGGTCAATGTGGGGCATCACCTCAGGCTTAGCCACAACCAAATGTAGTGTTTATCTCTTAAGTAAGATCAAGTCTCTATTAAAATAACATTTTATGGGAGATAGATTTCTATCTAGGTTAAATACATTGAAAAAATAAACATCCCATAATTCAGAGTAGTTCCCATACCTATTGTAAAAAATGGTGGCATCATAGATTATGTTTGTGAATTTGGTTAAATCCTTAATAAAAAATGGTGATGGTAGAAGTGCTCCCTTAAAGGACTTAGATGAATATGCCATTGTAATTATGTGAAGTGCTTTTATTGTTTACGTTCTATATGAAAAATTCTTCTTTCCATTAGTCACTTTCTTACTTGAAATAGTCTCATAAGTAGATAGGGATTTTATTATGTAGGATAGTAATTCAGTTTCAATTCATTTGAGAACAATGAAAACATCAATGGCTAGACATTGTATATATAGAATTTTAGAATTTAATTTAAGTTTGTTCATTATAAATGCTCGACATTCACATGTTTCACATTTTTTTCATAGTTCAAATCTCATTAGTTTAGTTGGCAGGTACCCTTAGCAAGTATCAAGAAGTATTTTTTCTATTAGGCATGAATAAAGGTATTTTGATAGTCAGAAATCAATATTTGGGTCTTGTGTTGGGACTGAGCCTACAAAATATCTAAACAAATCTTCCAAACATAAAGGCCAATACAAAAAAAATGAAAAGAAAAAAATATGATAAAATACAACTCATTTGGAGCATTTGTTTGGGAAAAATATCCAATGCAAAAAATTTGAACAAAAAAGTTCAAATAAAAATTTTGAAGACAAAAAGTCCCAAATAAAATTTTTGAAGACCAAAAACTTATAGGCAAAATATATGAACAAAAAACCCCAAGACTAAAATCTAATAAGAAGGCACGATTAAAATTTCTTAAACCAAAATCTTGAATACAATTCCTCTAAATAAAACTAAGTCTTGGAAAATACCTTTGAGTTACCATGTAGTAGTGTCTTCAGGGTCAAGGAAAATTCCACTCATGTATATGTTGAAAATATATCCTATGAGATACTTTCAACATTCCCTTCAATGTATGATATTTCCATTTGAATTATCTCCTAGGATATTCCTTTTAAGGGCCTTGTATTTCCTTTAAGTTATGACAATGTTCTTGAGTGTAATTCTTGCTCAATACAAAATGATGCAATGACAGATTTTCTTTGTTCAACTCTCTCTTAATGTTCTATGAGGTTTGAAATTTTTATGGGTTCTACATTGAATCATATAATTAAGACACCTTGTCCCATTTATAAGATCTACAAAATACATTATATAAAACAATCAATTTATTTTTTACTACCTTCTCTAATTGAAACACCTATTTACTCATTGAATCCTTTATACACCATAATAACTTTAGTAAAGTTCAACCTTGAGGTATCTACTAGGATATTATTTCAAGGGACTTGTAATACCTTAATTGGTGACTTGAAATTAATTCCTTGAGTGTAACACGAAGTTATCCTAATGTGTGGCTTGAAATTATCTCCTTCAAAAAGTTTCACTTCAAGAAGTTTCCAAAATAGGGTGAAGCATAGAGTAGAAAAGAAAGTTTATATGGTATCAATATTTAACTTTGAATATGGATTCTGTATGGAGAAGTGTATTCAAAACCATTTTTTTTTTCAATTATCTATTTCACACACATAAACAATGATTGTTGGAAATTTTGATATAGGAAAATTAGAGATCTGGGTCAATGGTTGCTCCTAGGAGATACTTAAAGGATAAATCCACTCATGTGCATATTTGAGAGGTATCTCATTGAATACCTTATACACATCAATAACACTAGGTAATTTTAACCTTGAGGTATCCACTAGGACATTCCTTCATGGGTACCTTGAAGGTATCTCCTAGGAGATACCTTGAAGATATTACAAATCATAATAACATTGGGCAAATTCAATCTCGAGTTATCCAATCAAAGATTCCTTTGAGGGATTTGTAACACCTTCATGGGTAACTTAAAGGTATATCCTAAGATATACCTTGAATATATTAAAAGAAACTTCAAGGTAAAGGAAAATTTCACTCGTACAACAAGGTAATTATCTGGATCTAAAAATATTAAATTAATAGGGAAAGTTGTTAAACTAAATTGATGTGGAAAGTACATGTGCATAGGATGACCTAAAATATGTGATCTTATGTTTGGATTGTCATCACCAATGCACACTCTCCCAAGTATTATAAGGCCCTTTAAGTTATCAGGTTATCACCTAGTAGTGCTTTCAAGGTGAAAGAAAGTTCTACTAGGAGATACATTCAACATCCCTTTGAATTTATAACACCACCCTTTGATGTGTCTACTAATATATCCTTCAAGGTCTTTAAAAAACACTTGTAATACCATAATGGTTAACTTGAAGGTATCTCTTATAGGATTCCTTATAAGAAAAATTCACTCTTGTGCATGATTGAAAGGTATCTCCTAAGAGATACCTTCAAGGTACCTATTGATGGAATTTTGACAAATATTAGAACCATAATTACCCCTCATATTTATCCTTTGAAATAATTGTTTGTGGATTCATTTTCACATTAAATTATATTGGCTAGTGTACATATAATTTATTTTCAGTTTGGTCATACATTATTAGTTTAAGTGCAATTTAATGCATACATTAAAAATATTTTATATGTATTTTATATTGTAGTTTATAATTAACATTTGTTGATATATAATTAATCACTACTTAATCAAAAAAAAAATCATGAACCTATGTAAGATGTAACTTAAATTTTATAAAAGATTAATATTTAAATCATTTCAATTGCTTTACAAAATGGGAATTCCCACACTTAGAATGTAGAAGAAGGCCTCACTCCAAGAGAATTTTTATATAGTACTATTTAAAATACCAAAACTATAATTAAATCCACATCACCATCTTATATTTTATGGTGGCGACAAAATTCCTCTTGCTAATTAGTATTTTAAGTTGTTTAGTTTCCCAAATATGTATTTAGATATATACTTGTATATCACACATTGAGAAAACAATATTATCAAATTGGAATAATTATTACCTGTGATAAGGATGAAATTGGATATGCCCTTCATATTCCAACTAGAAGTATGGAATGGAGAAGAGGAAATTCTCTGTCAAGCTATAACTAATTTTAATAAATTTACACCAAGTAAAATAGAATTGACAAGAAATAATTTTTCTCCTTCTTGTGAAACATTTGGGTTTAATTTGAATAGGTATGACAACCTTCAAATGTATATATTGATAAATAGAGATAATTTAATCATTATAATACAAAATATGTTGAAATAAAAACATGAACAAGGGGAAAAAACTTCTTGTACTTGCCACCATGCAAAAATATATTTAAGATACCCTATAGTCATGATAGAACAAAAATTGAGGAAAATAAGACAAGCAAGGGAAATATCTTTGTATTTAGTTTTGGAAGAGACTATACAAAAACTCACACTAATGGATAAAAATAAGATCAAAAAATAGTTTGGTACACTTTTGTTGATATAAACTTAATATTAGACACAGTGAATTCTCTACATGATATATTTCCTCTAGAAATTATGCCTTGAACATACCTATAGATCTCTATGAGCTAGAGGATCATAATGTCAAAATAATAAATATAAATGAAAGAGGGGTGAATGATACAATTCATTCATTTGTAAAACATAATGAGGTTCTAATGAAAGATGTTTTGTTAATTCCTTTTGATCCAAGCAACCCTCAATGTATTATCAAATCAAAAGAAGTCTTATAATATATGATGGAGAAAAAAACCTTAAGGTTCAAAATTGTAGATAGATAACATATAATTAGAACATAATAGATAATTATTTCAAAGGAGGAATACAATTCACTATCATTGAGAAATAATTTTTTTTTTAGAAGGGCAAGATTTTTGAAAACATGTACTCTATCCCATATTGTGTACAAAATATGTAACCAATAAATGAAGCTAATGAAATAATTTATAAGGCTTAATTTGTAGAAATATTTCACTCTGCACATGACCTTATAAAACTAAGATGTTGGAATAATCTTGAAATATGGAATAAATACATAAATAATATAGACACTTTTTCACACAAATGAACTATTTAGGAAAACAACTGTAGGAGAAGAAATGCTTTCTTTTCATGGAACAACCAATTTGGGATTATTTTGATAAGGCATTTCATTTTTTTGAAAGTGGTACTTTACCTAGTTTAGATAAATAAGATTTAAATTTGGTTGGTACTATAGTAATTAGAAATATTCAAAGGCTATCTAAATTAAAAAATAAAACTAGCAATTTTTTTGGAAAAAATGTCTATTTTCTTCTTAGAAACCCATAAGTACAACAATATGGATACTTGGTGCAAAAGGGTGAAGATGGAAAGTAACATATTACCAAAAATTATATATTATTTCTTCAATCATAATTGAACACTACCACTAAACAAAAAAATCACACTTGAAGAGATAATGGAGAATTATACATTTTTTGTGAAAAGGTTTAATGATTTGTGTGTCTTGAATGAAGGTATTTTAAAAAATAAAAATGTTAGGATGCATTATCTCAAGGTTCATTAAGCATATTAAAAAAATATGTACATAGTGATGGAGGTCAACTTCGTATGATATATACATAAATATTTAGTTTCCATTATGGGCCCCCATGTATTCGGCATCCATTTTAGAAGATTTTAGTGAAATTTTCATTGTTGGTGTGAATGCTAATTTGATAATTATTGATATTTTGAATCTCATGGAAGTTTTTAAGGAAAAAAATATTCTCCTGTTTCTTTAGGCATTGATTGGATAAATTTATTATTGGGTCCTTCAATGTATTTATCATCCACCAACTACAAACAAAAATTGCATTAAAACCTCTCTCAAGAATCTGGGTTGGTGATTTCCATTACATGCAAAAAATGGGTGTCATAGTATAGGATCTAGATAGTGACGGATTAAATTGGACTCATATTATAGGTATCAATTTTTCTTAAAATCCCACTTATTTTTAGCTTCAATATTTCATCCTCCATTCATAACAAGGTAAATAAGAGGAAGGTTTGACACCAGAAAAGATGTACCAACATTTCAAATGATTGGTTCACATAGAATATTAAGGCCATTCAAAAATGAACTAGATAACTTATTTGGGAGAGACTTATCTCTACTTTTAATAATTTATATACATGTGAAGTGATAGGGGTATATACAGGAGATGGATTGGTTTGTGCTTATACACAATTTTAAAGAAATTTATCTTGCATTATAGAATCTGAAGAACAAACATTTTTTAATGTTCAATTTCAAAATTGTTTGACAAATTTAGAGAAGTCAATACAAGAATAACCACTTTGATTAGTACTAGGTGCATAACAATTTTAATTTATTTTATAATCATGCTTCATTTTTCAAATATAACATCTTAACAATCTTTTAGTGTGTATACTTTATTTTTCAAACCTAACAACTTATCAATCTTTTGGTGTGTAGCACTAATGGCATTACATACAATTGAAGAAATAATAATAATGGAAAATCATATCAATGAATATGACACATTTTAAGTTGAAGAAGGTAAGATATAATCATGCATATTTTTTAAATTATATAATTTTTTATTTATCAAATATTTATAATATTGAAAAAATATTTATTCATTTGTTTATGTCTCAATTAAAATATTTCATAACATAGTTCTAGAACTTTGTGTCTCCAACATAACAACCCATGACACATCTCTATAGGTTATTGCCTCCATGAAAACAATCGAGGTAAAACTCTACAATAAGACACATTTTTAAAATAAAAATATCAAGTCAATTGATGATGACAATTTTTAGTTACTATATTATATAATACCTTTCAAGGAATAAAGAACCAAAGGTTCAATGAAAGAGTGCACCCATACAAACTAAAAAGAAAGGTGAAAACCCATTTCAATGAAAGTGTAATTATACAAATTCATATGAGTATAGAATACATTAATTATCTTTATTTATTTAAACACATTACAATTGAATTTTTCTTCACAGATAGGAGATTGTAGAAAATAATAAAATATAAACTTACATCAGCTTGGGATTTGAAAGTGTTGGTTCATTTTTTTTTTGTGTAGTCTTGAATTTGGTTGTATTTACCCATTAAAATGTTGTTTACACATTTAATTTACCCATTAAAATGTTATTTACATGTTTAATTTACCTATTTTACTATGGCTTCAATACAATAAATCTTGATGCAGAGTATCTATGTGATATTTATCAATAAAATAATAATAAAGTATATTGTGCTAGAAACAATTATATTTATATTGATTTAAACAATTTTTAATTTGATGTGTCTTATTGGAAGTATATGAAGGGGATTCAACTCTAGGAGTATATTCATTTCAAATTAGTGATAGTAAACTTTAGCTTAGAAGAGTAAATCCTATTTTGTTTGTTGTGATGGTATGCATAAATATATAAATATGTATTGGTATGCATAAGAACAAATGATACTTTCATTACTATAAGAATATATATGTTGGTAGATCAATGTTAAATTCCTATTAACATCTATGAGAAATGAGTATGGAAAAACATGATTATTTTAGAATATGATAAAGTTATGGTCAAGTTATAAGGATTTAATATGAACATTTAGATACATATGTATGTTAAAAATTTGGCAATAGAAATGGTACATCCATGTCTAATGAGTATAGTTACATGTGCATAAGCATGTATTTATTTTTATATCTGTTTATATGAATCTTTATAAGATTTAATAAAATGTAAATAAAAAATGCATCAAATGAAATGAATTATGTTTATATATTCCAATATGAAATACAAATAAAAAGCACATCAATGAATAATATAGTAACATGTAAAACATTTTCCTATAAATTTTACATGTTATATTTATTATAATATAATATTGTTAATAAATGATTCATTTTTTAATAAATTACAGACCTTTCAAAGGAGTTAAGATTGAATTGTAAAAAACTATTAATTTTGGGGTTTAATGACTTATTATTTATTGTTCACATGACAAAATATATGAAAATTAATGATATAGATAAAAAATAAGAATATAAAATATAAAAAATGTCATACTACATTCGAGATCATTCTAAAGAAATTTTGAAGGTGGCACTATAGTCTTTTTCTCATGTTAGCATTTGGTTAATGATTGAGGACAATAATTTGAGACTACTCATTAAATCCATGGGTTACAGAAGTTTAAATTTCATGTTTGTTTGTGGGAAAATATATTATAAGCATTTCAAAATAAACATAAAAAAATTGGATGAATTTATTTTTAAAGGGACATTTGGAGATGATTTTTCAATTACCAAAACATTGTTCATTGATTGTAATTCTCAAAGTTGTGTTACATATCAAAAATTAAAAATGAGTTATGTTACATAAAATAGATATACTGGAAATGGAATTCATAAATATGAAAAGTATTAGAGAAACAAAATGATGTCTATCATCACATTCTTTGGAGAAAGGAAAAAATCCATGCTAGCAGCTGTGAACAAGTGTTTAGAAACATGTCACTTCACCATATTATGATTATTTAAAGTGTATATATTTATTATAAACTATAATTATATTAATAAACATTATCATAAATTTAATACAAAATAATTCTAAATTATTTCAAATGTAGCTCAACTTATATCAAATTAATCAATTCTAATTTAGAATTACTTTGATTTGGTTAGGTGCAATTTGATTTATAGTTGGAGGTTCCTTAAAATTACTAAATCAATTCCAAGTTTTAAAGATAATCCTCTTTCAAGTGGATACTCCATTGGTTTATCTTGAAATTTACCAAGTTGATCCATTAATATATTTATAGCTGGTTATGAAGATCTTCCCAATGAGCAACAAACAATTCTCAATATATTTTATTAAGTAAATAAACTAATTGATTATTATGTTTTCATCCATAATTTGGAAATTTAAATGGTACCACATGTCCTAGAAATGAAAGATACTTCAAAGGATCAATGATCAGTCTAAAGGCCCAAAAGGGTGCCACAAGTTTGAAACAATCCAATTTATTCAAAATGATATGTTTTGAAATGGTTTGAAATAATTAAATTTAGTTAGAATATAGAAAACATATTTATAGAGAAAATATTCTCCACTCTACTTTAGTGGGTATAAGTCTAAATTATTTAAAATATCCCAATTTAATCAAAATGATCTATGATTAAATGATTTGAAAGAGTCCAATTTATTTGGAATATACAAAATTTATTTTTGGAGAAAATATTCTTCAATCCACTTTTGGAGAAAATATTCTTCAATCCACTTTATAGATATAAGTCTAAATTATTAAAAATAGACTAAATTATTCAAAAATATCTATGTCCAAATTATTTGAAATAGTATAGTTTATTTGGAATATAAAAAAATTATTTTTGGAGAAAATTCTCTTCACTCCACTTTAGTGGTTATAAGTCCATATTATTTAAAATAACCCAATTTATTCAAAATGATCTATGCCCAAATAATTTGAAACAATCCAATTTATTTGGAATATAGAAAATTTATTTTTAGATAAAATTTTCTCCATTCTAATTTAGTGGGTATAATTCCAAATTATTGGAAATAGTCCAATTCATTTGAAATGATCTATGCCTAGATGGTTTGAAATAATCCAATTTATTTGGAACATAAGAAAAATATTTTTGGAGAAAATTTTATCCACTCCACTTTAGTGGGTATAAGTCTAAATTATTCCAAATAGTCATTTTAATTTGTTGAGTAATAATTAGACATTGTAAGAATAAAGAGGGTTTCTAGGTTTAACACAAATCCTACACCCCCCAATTCTCACAAGTCTACCAATTCTATCCATACACAGCCTACTGGAAGTCCTCTAATCCTAATGAAAAGGCCTAGAATGAAAGCATTTTTCCCTTTTAATGATGTTATACCTTTAAACCTTAATGATTTTTATGATATCCTAGATACTACCTTGAAAATTCTACCATACTTCAAAGGGGAAAACTCCACCACTCTTTTGGAACACATAGCTAATATAGCCAAATTATGCTCAATACACAAGATCACCAAAGAAAATGTAGTCATGAGACTCTTAGTAACCTCCTTAAGAGGTAAATATATTTAGTGGTATAGGGTTCTCAATCCTACCTCTATAAACACATGGGATGAATTTGGTGTCTTTGTAAGCATTTTGAAGATAGAATTGATCATGTTTCATTAGTTGAGAAACTTGCCTCAATCAAGAGGGCACCCCAAAAATACATGGTGGAATTTAACTATAGATTTCAAAAAACATGGGATAGGATCCCTATCATTATGAATCCTATAAAAAATTATGCCTTCCTATACTACCTAAGGTCCTTGAATTCTGATGTTTCTATAATGATATAGTCCATGGGTGGGACCACATTACTAGAGGCATATGAAATCTTCATAAGAGAAAAAAAATACTTAATTGAAGTAGGAAAGTTAACTCATATTCCCTTCATGCCCTTATTTTAAGATATCTAACCCAATAACCCCATCATTTCTCCATTACCAACTCTAAACAACCAAGACTAATATGATTGTATCCAAGTAGATATGATTGTTAAGATTTATGGGTTACTTAAAGACCAAAACAACAAATTTGTAGCCTTAGAGAGGAAACAAAATACTTCATATATAACTTATTAATCCCCTTATTAGGCCCCATATTCATCTTATCCATAAAATAAACCCCCTTATCTACCAAACCAATAAGGACAATGGTAGAGCACATAGGTGAGACCTTACAATAGCTATAACCCCAATGCTACTAGCAGTTCAAGGGCATTGGTGACAAAATAGAATAAAATCACACAAGAGGGATAATATATTAATCCATGGGGGAAATAAAGGGAGATGGTGATTTCTAAAATTTTGGAAACATGTTAGAATTATTATATTTAATAAGGTCCTACATTTAAAGTACATGACACCATGCCTCTTCCAAAATAAGGTCCTCTGGTGCCTTATGGTGATATGATTGTCATGAAACTAGTTGAAATGCCAAGATAATGAGTGAATGTGAGTAAAGAACCTAATGAGACCACCTTTGAAAATTTTCAATAAGGTGAACACACTTTTGTGCAAGTGGTAAGAAACTTGTGGTAGAATGTTCTCAAATTAGATGATTCAATATCAACCCACACAAGGGCTTAAGAGGAGAATGATTGATGATAACTTGGAGCAGTTTGAGACCACTCCAACACATCCCAAAGTAACTCAATGACCTGCCACTCAAACTATAGTAAAAAAAACATATCCAACATAGTAGACATCATAAACATATGGGCAGTAGTAGAAGATCCCCTTCATTCCACAAATCACATAAGCCACAAGTGATTCTCTTGCTCCTAAGATGCAGCCCAAGAGTGAAATTTATCCCTTCAACATTATGTATTAAATGAATAATTATAATGTTATAATTCCTATCTGAGATGTTCTACTCATTCCAGGGTAGAAATATCTTCTCCAACAAGAGATATCCAATCTTTATCTCATGAAAAAGCAAGCTAATAAGTTGAGTGAAAATTATGATAATGATAGTCAACCTATTGAAGTCCAATCTCCCAGGGTAGGTAAGCCACCTTAATTTAAATTTATAGTCATAATAATATATTTTCATGTACACAATTAAAAGATAGATAGTGATGCTTCTACTTTAGTCATGCCAAAAGCCATAGCTGATAAGCCAGAGATCAAGTATGAACCCAATGAAAAGGGGATTTTACAATTATATGGGTATCATAAAAAGATGATAGGTTTCCTAAAATATCTAAAGATTGCATTAGAAACTTATCCTAATTTTTCTATCTCACAATATGTCATGGTAGTTAATCTCCCTCCATATTTTGCCCTATGCCTATCTAGGTATTTCACTACAAAGATTGGGGGATACCTTTCATCTTATTGGTCATAAATGATAGTTAGGACTAGATATGAGAAAAGGTTCACTATTAGGTTTGAACCTATTTCTAAGCTCCAATAACCCTATTATATATATATATATATATATATATATATATATATATATAATGCAAATTCCACTATTATAGATGAGGATGAGAATATTAGTGTGAAAGAACCCAAAGGTCATCTTGAAGGCATATCAGATCTGCTCCTTGAAGAATGGGTATTTGACAACCATGGTTTTGAACCATAAAATAACATTGAGGAAGTATGCCTAGGTGTATAATTCATGCATGAGGAATGATCTATTGTACCTAGTCTCACAATCCCAACTCAAGAGCATGATAGCATATGGACTCTATTATGTGATAGATCAAGGTCAGAGAATGGAAGTGAAGATAGAGTGATTATTATTTCCACTTATAATCAAAGGTATTATTTTGAAATAAGTATTAAATTTATTTGTACTTCAAACAATACATAACATGAATCCCTCATACATGGGCTATAATGGTCAAGGAGAAGAGGAGTCAAACTTATACAAGTGAATGTTTTTAGTGAGATATTAGTGAAACAAGTGAGAGGTGTTATTATAGTAAATAATCATGTTTGGAAGGCCTAAAAGCACCAAGTTTTGGATATCTTAGAGGACTTCCTAGCATTTGACATATGTTCTATACCAAAGGAGATAAATCATCATATAAATAGACTTTAATCCATTGGTGTAAAATATGATATTACTAATGGAGTTAAGGTTAGCAAAGGATATTCAAAAATCAGGATTATATATAGGACATCTATACCCGATAATGATTTGAGTTTGTAGGCCTTAGATAGTGAAGAACATATTATGTATTTTCTCATGCATGAGGTAAAATTCTATCATAAGAATCAAGGTAGGTTACAAAATAAATTAGATGATCAAATTATCCAAGTAAGAACTAAAAAATTTTGAATTGGGATTTTTGGCATTAAATATCATCTTAAATGAATATGATCAGTTGATGAAGGACAATGCGAGTATATCAACTAAATAAAAACATTATGAGAAGATAGTTATTTTTAAGGACAAATTGCTTAAGTTGGGAAAAGTGAACATAGTAAAGGAGAGATTTGTCTTCATATCCTTATGATAGGAGTATGTACATGTGTTTACATGGGATTACCATGATCTAAAAGGATTTGACCACAATCTAGCCCAACACACCATATAGGTGGAGGACAATGCAAAACTGGTAAGGCAAAAGAAAAGACTAGTAAAATCTAAGGTTGAAGAGATAATGAGAAGATAATTGTGTAAATTTATTAAATATAAGATCATATTACCCATTAAACATTCCTCATGGGTATCAAACCTTGTGCCTATGAGGAAGAAGAATGGAGAGATACACCTATGTGTTTATTTTAGAGACCTTAATAAGGTCTTTGAGAAATCATTATACACTACCATCCATGGATTATATCCTTTAGAAGGTTTTAGGATATTATATGATTTATTATGTTGATGATTACTTTAGATACAATTAGATATCGATTAGGGAGGAGAATAGATATAAGAATGCCTTCACTAAAAATTGGGGCACCTATGTATACATGAAAATGCCCTTTGGATTGTCCAATGTAGGGGAAATTTTCTAAAGGGAAATGGATGTTTAATTTGAAGGGATAATTAATGATATGGTACTCATATATCTTAATTACATCACTATGTTTTCAAATGACCCAATAGATCACATGACACACTTAAAGTTAGTCTCTGATAGGTGCAGGAAGTTTAGAGTGTCCTTAAATCATAAGAAATGTATCTTTATAATTCACAAGGGTATATTTTTGGGGCATGTAGTGTCAAAGTATGGCCTCTCCATATACTATAATAGGGTTGAATAAATATTATCCTAACTCCCTCTCAAGCACAAAAAATGTTTACATAGCTTCTTGGGGAAGATCAACTTCATAATGAAGATTATTCCAAGTTTTGCAGAGTTAGTTAAGCCTCTTACTCACATGACTAATAAGCATAAAGAGTTCACATTGAGAAAGGATTGGAAGAGGATATTTGATTCCATCAAACATGTCAAAATTCAAACCTTGACACTCTTTAACCCTGACTTTAGCAAAGAGTTTTTCTTGTATGCATTCTCCATAGCTGATGTAATTTCCGCTATGATATGAATAAAAGTATGAATTTGTGTATAAGAATGTAAAATATGTTATGATAAGGTTTAATAAGTTTAGACACATGGTGTCTAACAATAAGGTCATAGTGATGGTAGTGCACCCAAGCAGCAATGAGTATATACTTAATAAAGATTTGAGTGAGAAGATAGTTGGGTGGGTAAAAAAGTGTATGAAATATGAAATTGAGGTGAGAGTTACCAAACTAATCAGAGTTATAGTTCTATGTGAGCATATTTTATTATAGGTGAAGCAAGATAAAGATACAGTGTTAGTAGTCTATGATAGTTAGTAAGAAGCTACAAATACCACGCCTCTCAGCTAGACCAGCGATGTGGTCAAATTCCTCCAAATAGACCAATGTCTTATGGGATTATATAAGACCAAAATAAGGAATTTTATATTGTATACCATACCCTATGTAATGATATATAGAGTGTTATTTAAGAAGGATGTAGGAGGTATGCTTTTAAGATGTATCAAATCAAGCCAAGTTGACAAACTACTTGAATAGTTTCATGATGGACCTATTAGCGGACACTTTGTTTCCAAGACCACATCCTAAAAAATCATTACATAGGGTTAATTTAGGACTTAATTTTTTATATACTCACATGCCTAGATCATAAAGTGTTCAAAGTGTTCCATGTTCACTAAAAAATAAAGGTTAGTTTCCCTTCCCTTAAAACCCATTCAAGTTGAAGAGACCTTCATGCAGTGGGGATTAAACTTCATAAGCATGATCCATCCCCATAATAGTGATGGACATAAGTGGGTCATAATATACACTAACTAATTCATAATTTAGGTGGAGGTAGTTGCACTTAAAGAAGCCAATTATAACTCAGTCTTGGTGTTTTATGACAATTTTGTGACCAAATTTAGTCTACCTTCAATAATCATATCTAATAATGCCTTAGCCTTTAAAAATTATAAGGTATGTGAGTGTCACCTTATCCATGGCATATACCTCAAGGCTTAATCCAACCATTAAGTGTAAGGAAATGGGATATAAAAGTCCACAAATAAGAAATTGATAAGGATCATTAAGATAACCATGGAGGACAGTCAAAGAGAATGACATACAATGTTGAGAACTAGTTTATGGGTAGATAGAGTTAAAAATAATAATTATAATATAAATTATCCATACCTCCTTATTTATGGTAGGGAGGTAAGACTACCTATTTCCCTTAAACTGCCTACCTTAGAGCTTGTTCATCAACTCAAGCTCTTGGAAGATGCTACAATGCAAGTCAGAATGAATGGTCTTAGAGAGTTAGAAGAGATAAGGGACAATGCCATGTATGACATGTGTTCTAATTATCACCATGTAAATAATTAATTTGATAAAAGATCCTCATCCAAGACATTATAATAAGGAAATATAGTTCTTAATTGGGATGAGAATCATGGAAAGCCAAGAAAACACTCAAAGTTTGAGAACCTTTAGAGTGGGATTTATATCATCACCAGCTATAAGTAAAGTAATTACTTTAAGTTATATATATTTAATGGTGAGTAAATAAACATACCTATCAATGGGATGTTATTTATGTTTTTTTATTATTTCTTCACATTACTCTTATACATAATAACTAGAGTTTGTCTTTTCCCTCTAAGTGCTTCTACACATGTTTTATGTTTATTATTTAGTCTTGTTGTTTGTAGTTGTATGTTATATTTTATTATTTATTATTTTTCATTATTTCAAATTATGTAAGATACAATATAGATTTCATGTGCATTCAAGTTTAATTTTCTAAGTGATCAAAAGCAAGTCTAAAAGTTTTGAGTTCCATGACCAAAAGGCTAGTCAATATAATTGAGTCACAAGAAATGTTGACCACATTTTAGACTCAAACTGAAAAAAGGGTTAATCTCAAACCCTTTAGTATTAATCCAAGAATTTTATCTATTATGGTTATATTCATCTTATGAGTCTGGAGGGTGTTCAAACAATTCACTATTTTATCACGCTATAGCTTTTGTTTGTGAGCTTTCATATCTCCTTTCCAAATTGAATTGAGTGTTGTCCTGGTGGTTGATAATGTGTAAGTTCCCTTGGATACCTTCATAGAGCTCCAATAGTTAAAAATGCCATGGTGAAGGTAAATTTAGAAGGCAGTCTAATGAAGACTCATAAACACTTTTGTTTTTATTAGTCACATGAGGTATGTTCACTTTCAATCTTTCAAGAACATCATGACAAGTGTCTTAGGTTCCATTTGAGGTATATAATAGGTTATGAATGTCTTTTCATAATATATTGACATGATATTTAGTTTATATGCCTCTTTAAGGGCATATATGTGTTCTAAAGTCAATGTTTTTGGTCATAATGAGACCTAATTTGGCCTTCATAAACCACTAAGTCACATCTGACACCTTTAATAAACCTCATAAGCCTCATCAACACATTAATAGACCATTTTATACCTCATTGAGCCCATTAGCACCATGATAAATTCCTAAATCCTCCCTAATATGCCCCACACATGATTAATAGTGACATTTCAACTCCCTTACTTTGTACCATCAGGTTCAAAATACCACATGACCCATATTTTCCCTCCATAAAACTTGATAATGATGTCTTTTGGTCTGAAACAAGAATAAATATAGATAAATTGTAGGTTAAAAAGGTTTATCATGTGTTATGGATATGTACAATATGGAATGGTTTATGTGGAGTCAAGGATTTGTAGAGTGAGGTCCTTAATGGAAAGTGGGAGAGAGAGAAAATATTTTTAGTGTAAAGCAAGCTCAAAACACTCCTACCTTTCCCTTGAGCTCATTGACAAGATTAGAGATATCTTCAGGTTTACACTCAGACCATATGGAGGAGATTGAATGGAGGTTCAAGCTCTTATCAAAGGGAAGTACACTCAGTTAGATTCCTTCCATGGTCATTTGTTCCTAAATTGACCCCTTAAACTTTATGAACATTCCTTAAGAACTTAAGGAATCAATATGTCATCCTTATCTGCATAGGCCAAATGAAATAGGATGGATTTCATGGATTATTAAATTACTTTGTCAAACTAGTGGGTGATCTTGTTTCCTCATGTCCTAAAGGAAATTCTCATGGCATGGTTAGTACTTTACTCACACATGTGAGCTCATGAAACTATTAAAACTTAAATATTAACATAGTGTGCAATCTGTAATAAGAACTATGTATTTAATAGTGGTTGACTACTCTTATTAGAAGGGGTTGGCAATGTTAAAAGGTTGATGGAGTGTTTCAGGTTTCCCCATGCCCCCTTGATCTGATTTGGTGATCACAAGAATGTCTTGTCATATCAAAGATCTTCAAAGAAAGGGGCTTACACTTATATGAGATTTAATATCTAAGTAACAGTATATGTGGTTAAAAGTGCCTTTAGATATTTCAAACATAGTCAAACATGTGAAAAGGAGGTGTTAAAATCATAATATGACATCATCATATCCTTTGTATTAGGTCTCTTAACCTTCATGATGGCCTCACAAGCCTAGAAACCAACCTCATGGCCACTAAATCCCACATAGTTAGTTTTAGTAGACATTACGGGTTTTTTTACAAATATTAAGGTTTCTCCGAGTTTTTTATGTTTCAATTTTAGACTATGTGTGCCTCTTTTCCTACCTTTAAATTGGTATAATTATTTTGTATGTGTGTGAGGGACTTAAATATTCACATGGTTTGTATTGGAAGGGTTCTTATCCTCCATTTCACATCATTTTCATGGTCCTATCATTTCATGCTCTTGTCACTTCAAATTTTTTTCACTACCATTCATACTATATTCCAACTCTATTGCTCATGTTTCACCCTCCACCTCACAATCATCTTCATTCACTCCACCCTTCCTTCCAAGGATAGACAATGTCAGTAGACATAAATTCTCCTTGGAATAATCAAGTAATATGATATCATTATAGGTTAAAAATATGTGAAAATCATATTCCTTGATGGAGAAACAAATGATCATCTACAAGAAATCATCTTGAGCATATTATATGAAAGTCTCCAATAATATTTTTTTGTGGGCCACAATGAGCATAGGAAGTAGTGTAATCAAAATAATGGATGCCTCTAAGGGATAAATGAGAATATTATATAAGATTAATATAGTATTAAAATGGTTCCAAACACCATACTCCCCTAGGAACTCATCTCTTAGGCCCTATGAATAGTTAAATAAGGCCAATGAGAGCCTGCAATTCTGATGGCATACATTGAGATATCAATTTTTCATGTGTTAATAAGATAACATAATTAAAATAAAATTAAGGTTTATAGTGTGGCATCATGGTATAATATCAATGGTCACTCCATGTACATATCAATAAAACATCAAACATAGGCTTGAAGACATGTAAGCCTTCATATGCATAAGCCCTAAGCCTGAGTAGAGGAAGATATACAAGGGAAGCAACATTGGAAATGGATGTAAGAGGGTTTTTATAACATTAAAAGACACTAATTACACCCTATAATCATGAACACCTTAGGTAAATAAGGGATTAATATCATACTCATAAAGTTCATGCTCAAACATAGTCAATAGGCACCCCATTGCCAACATAACAAAAATGAGTGTTTAAGACCATTATAGGAATGGAAAAGCCTTGAAAATAATTATGAATGGTCATCACAAAAATTTAAAGGAACTAATATCTCCATTTTATCCAAAAATAGTGGGTATACCCATTATTTTATCTTAAACCACGCCTTATTTGTGACAGTCAATCCTAGGGGCCAGATGAGAAAAAGCATGTATTGAAAAGTTTGCAGATAGATTTGGATCCACAAATGGTTTTTTATCAATTAAATAGGATTTTGAGGTTCATAATACCTCATTAAAATGGATAAAAACTCAAATTTACATTAGGTGCCATTTAAGATAGACTAAAGCAGGTAAACATTCAGCCTAATCTCAAATCTTGTTGTCATTTTAGGACATCTCCGATCTCTTGAAACAAGTTGTATGATCAAATAGGGATGTTTGAAGATGTTTTAGACCATGTTAAGGATTTTTTAGATTGAAGGATGTGTGAAAGGGGTCAGACTGTCTCTAAAACCCTAATTTAACCATTCATTTCTATACACAACCAATTCAAAGCTCAACTTCAAGTGTTCACACACTACATCACATAGATGATCAAGGTCAAATATCTTAGGGAATTTTAAGTATCCATATGATATAAAAATACATGAAGGATTGGTTGGTATTTGGGGGATCACCTTTATAAATAAAACTCAAGAAAATATCCAGTTATATTTGGTCTATAGATAACTTGACTGCCACCTTCTAATGCTCTGATCTCCACACACCCTTTGCATGGAACACCAAGAAATTCATGTAATATGAAGAGGTTAATGAAATATATATATACATATATATATATATATATATATATATATATATTTATATATATTTACACACACACACACACACACACACACACACACACACACACAAATATATATACATATATATATAGACATATATATATATATATATATACATATATATATATATATAAATATATACATACATATATATATATATACATATATATATATTTATATGTGTGTGTGTGTGTGTATATACATATATGTATATATATATATTCATGGCATTTGTTCATATTTTGGACCCCATAAGATATGAACCATTTCTAAAATGGTGGATGTCTCAAACCTTACATAAATCCTAGAAGTGAATTGATGGTGCATTTTGGCCTCAACAACCATCCAATTAAAGTGTTTTAACCATGAAATGACCTTTAAGGTCTTCCCAAGTCTTATAAGCATCATAGTGACTCACTGGTTGGCACATGTAGATGTAAAAATATATAGAATGTGCCTAGAAGTGTTAGTTTGAGCTGAATAACAAGGAGATGGGAAGTTTTTGTGTACACAATGAATTCAAGGATGGAAAATCAGTCTTTGAGCATTTGAAAAATTTCTCGGGTAGTCATCAAAGTGACCTTCATGACTAGTTAAATAAGCAGATAAGAACAAATTTTGAGATGTATGATTGTGTGATTTTAAAGGAAGTTAACTAGCCTAATCAGGGAAATGGTGCTACTCTATAGGACCTTTGAGGTAATGTTAAGGTTTATACATTACAGGAGTGGCTCACAACCCTAGGGTTTAGTCCAAAGTCTAAAATCCAAGTCTATAGATAGAGAAATATATAACCTCCACTATGAGTGTGTCACCAAAATATGGAGTAGAGAGAAATTTGGGAAGTAAAAATGATTCTAAAATTCTTGGGGAATTCCACCACAATGTTTTTAATCCCTATGGATAATTTGGATCCTAAGAGAAGCCACTATAGTCGGTCATTTTACCTATAGACACCTAAGAGCTACTTAGTGAGCATGTTTCTCACCCAAGTAGCATCTTAAAATGCTCACCACATTTTTAATGATATTCATGGAGAAACCATAACATTATGGAAGGTGGGGAGTATATTGGGATGGTTTTTTTACAATTGGTTTAGAGATTCAAGCCCTGGTTTCTATGAACCATCCCTAGAACCACCAAGCACTGTTAAACCCTCCTTAATTCCTAATAAGGACTCAAATTGAAAAGTTTAATGAAAATTTCATCCAAACACTCTATAATATCTTGACCAACACTTGGGACATAATACCAGCTTAGAGGGTATCATGCCCATGGCACCTAATGGTATGGAGATTATACAAACACTTCCTAAAAGTGAAAGTTTGTAGGGTTTTGAGTATAAAATGTGTTTTAGAGACTAAAAAAGAGTTATAAACTATTGGAAAGGTAAGTTAATGGCTTATTATACTTTTACAATACCATAATTATGAATGAAGGTGCATGTAAATATCTCTGCTATCTCATTCTAAACAATCAGTCTATGAAATTGGTCTAAGAAGCCTAGTCTAACTAGGTCAATGTATTTGTATGTAGAAGAGAGTTGAATAAATATCTAAGTGTTGATATAGGGAGTTTATAAAGTGTATTTCATGTCCTCTCTAACATTTTGAAGTCTTGGTTTATCTACCTTAATCATTCAAATATTAAGTATGTAGAAATTAAATAACTTGCAAATAGGCCTACATAACTTGTAGATGAAAGGATCTAGTGGGAGTTGAATAACATTATGGCATTGAGGAATCAAATTAAGGTGTTGGTAACTATAATTTAGGTAATCATATCCCAAATTAAAGACCATTATGATAGGATAGATTTAGTTTCAAGGATAAGTATACATGCACATTGAAGGAGAGGTTGTTCAACACCTATTATAGGTCTATCCATACCCAATTTGCATTATGTAACTACCATTGGAGGGAATATTGGGTTTTTTTGAGCATGATAAAGAAATGTATGAATAAAAATAGGAGAGTTAAAACCTCCACACTTAATCTTAATGTCAAAGTGGATTCATTAAAGAAGTATCAATGCATGAAAAGGCTAAATAGGTATGTTGTAACTATCATATGCCACCTTGGACTCATTCATGGCCTCACACATGCCTATAATATTATCCCTTATCTCTAAAACATTATATTTAAGTAATCATTGATCTATTTTTTTGGCATCCTTTAGTTGGGTTTAGCAGAGATGTACTAAAATATCTTTGTACTCTTTGAATCAATAGAGGAATAATTGCATGTTTCTTGGTTGAATGCTAGTTTGATTTATGAGAGTTGATTTTCAGAATGTAGAAGTGTTATTATCATCTATAGGTCCTTTCATGTACCTAACTTCAGGTTGTTAGTCTATGTATGTTGTATGAAGTTTTAATAAATAGAGATGTTATTGAAGTGTCAATAAGCTAATAATGTCTTATGTAGATCTAGGCCTTTGTCCTTCAAGTTACAAAACTCTCACTTAACCTTCATATGAAATGTTCATGCTTAGAATATTATCAAGAAACTTAATTAATTGTATTATTCATAAGGATCATTAGTGGATTTCAAAGGATAGACTAAGATAGGATACTTAACCATTGGTGCATCACCACTTTAGTGTAGGTTATTTTATTAGTTTTCATCTATTTTCCCTTTTCATTGCAACAATATTAGGTCTTAGAGAGAGTTCAAGTGACAAATTAGGGGATTTAGGCCCATCATAACTATAGTTTTAACCTACATATTAGGTAACCCATAGTCTATATGTCAATCTAATTTTATCTTAGGTTTGAGGTGGATGTGAATAGTCTTCCTCAAGAAGGGTGCAACCTAGTTACCTAACAATAACTAATGGTCTATGTAGACATACGATTCAGTCATGATGTGGCAGTTCCATATACCAACCATGACTAGGTCATAACCCCCATATATAACCCAAAAAAGATATCTAAGTTTCTAAAAGTATTGATATTTATTACTCTACCCTCCCATAAATATTTTAAAACTAAAAATTTTAGATTTAACCAAATTTTTAGTGTATTTTAGTCAAATTTTCAAAACTAGGGAAAAAGAGGAATAAAATAAAACCTACATTTACCTACCGCTCTCCACCTATTTATAGTATATCCACCATCCCTACTTTTTCCTCATTATTTTGACTTCTTTAACCCTCAAAACCATCACCATGAGTCTAAAATCCAAAATCTCACAAATTCAATTAGCAAAAATGAGTCTATTTTTGGAAAGTTTTAAAATATATAGGTCCCCAAACTAGCCATTTTGATTTAAAATTTTTATATTCATATCAAATTCTCTCATGATTACAGATTTTCCAATTTAAAAATTCATATTGATGTTATTTATTTATAAAACTAATTATTTAATGGATTTATAGCTTATGTAACACATTTTTATTATTTTGTAAGTGTTTAATGACTTTGTACTAGGTTTAGTCTGCTATGAAACACTTAAGGTAGTATGATATTACCTACATAAATGTTAAGTACCCAAATAATTTTTTGATTATGTAGTGTATTTTCCTATTTTTTATTAAATTTCACTTGATTTCCATATTTTGTCTATAGGTTACATAGAGTCTTAGCTAGTTTCATTGTGCCACCAAGATAAACAAGGTAAGTATTTATAAACTTATATTTACATTATTCACACTGTTAATCATTACCACACCCTCATAAATTCATGACAAGCCTAATATTGAGGGTACAATATGTATGCAACAAAAAAATTCATGGTGCAATAGTTTTAGTACATTGTCTAGTGATGATGTAGTGATATCATAATTTATGTTCAGTGGGGTTATCTCTAAAACTATATTCCTTTTCCATCCCTATATCTCTCTTGATCCTCTCAAACACCCTTTTAAGTAATTTTAAATCCTCTTTTGTCTTATGTTAATAACTATCCATATAGGATGAAACATCCACTCCTGATAATATAACTATTGTAGTCCATTATGAAACCTCCCCTAAGGTGATGGAATTACTATTGTAATTTCACAAACCACAATGATGGAAACACTAAAAATAATGTTATTTAATATTAATATACAATATTTATATTGTCATGAGTATATTTTTTGTCAAGAATATTTTTAGTTGTATAACCTCCCTTGTAAACAAAGGTGGTTTTGTCACCTTTGGTCCATGTTCTAAATTCAATTTCTAGAACTCAATCTTTCACATGTTTTCCATGATTAGTAATATGGTTCTTGCTATTTTCTCATTAAATTCACCTCTTATATATCCAAGCTCACTTCCTCTCTATTTTTTATTATTTTCAATCCTTTTATGAGTTTTACTATGAGTTACAATCAATTAAACTCCCCCTTTCAATCTCAATGCTTATTCTACAAGTATCTCAATTTTAAATGAATTCAAGATTCAAAAATGCATTAAAGACTGAAAATTTTATTATTTATATAGCCAAAAAATCCTTACCATTGATTTTTATCTTTACCTTTGATCATTTTTGTGTTATGATACACAATTTCATGAAGGAAAATCATTGAATTTACAACCAAAGCTTTACGTCAGTGCACTAACCAACCACATTCAGGTGCTCTTTTGTTTTTATTTTTGTTCATCTCATCTTATTAATTTTATAATATTATTTTATCATTATCCTTCATTATATATTTCTAAAAACCATTGATTTGAGTGGAGAAGCTAGTATGGTAAGGACCATACCAAAAATACATCCATTGCTTCCAACTGGTCTACATCTTGATTAGGTTAGGGGTTTATAGTTTTAGTTTTATTTAATTTTTAAATAGATTAGATTATTTTATTTTAATTTATTTCATTATACTAAATATCCATTTTTAAAAGGAAAATATATGGGAAAAGTAGTTAATCTCTCTTCCCATCTTTGTACCAAAGATATTAGTTAGTTTCCTTAATATTTTCAGCCATACAATAGATTATTTCAAAGCATATATATTTAAATTGAAACCCTAAGTATATTTTTGAAAAAAAAATCTACTTAAATAAAATTCTATTTTTAGTATAAAATAAGCCCTCGCTCATGCACAAATAAGCACACTAGAAAGTAGAAAATGCTAGCCAAACCCAGGAAAACAAAAGTGATTATCTTGATATTAATTTTTTTTTTTTTTTGGATAAATTCAAAATTATTTTTTATTTCACTAAATTTTAAATTCATAAATTATATATTCATTTTAATTTGGTACATATCATTTTAACTTACTATACATTTATCTAGAAACATCAAAACCTAGTTCTAACTTACATGTACAAAAGAATATCTAGATACTTGGTAGTATTTTTTCTTAGGATATAGATATTATTTTTTATTTAATTTCATGTTATAAAATATTATTTTTCATAATATATTAATTCATATATATTATTTTAAAAAATAGTTTGCATCTTAAAAAACTAGAAATCAACACTTGCATTACTAGTTTATATTCTTATTTTTAGTATTGCATGCATTAGAAAATACCAAAAATAATAATTGTTTAATTTATATCAAGATATTAAATTTTATTTACTTTAAGTCATTTTATTTAATAAATTAGCTTTATTTTCAATCAAAATAATAAAAAAATCAAAACCAAATAACCATCAATGTCTTGTCCAAATTGAGAATAAGCATTTCATAACCTTTATTATCACAGAATATCAAATCATAACACATATCACCCTCATAAAAGTATCTTATAGTTATAAATTTAATCACTTTGCCTCTTGTATGACACTCCTAAAGCATATATACCTCCATAGAGAAGGTATTTTTCCTAAAGTTAGAGCCCCAATTCCTGACACCAATATCTAGTCTGTCATAACACTGAGAGGAAGAGAGAGGATTTTCATTCAAAAATTATTACACATATCATTATAGACTCTATAAATTATCTATAATTTTAGGATCATATCCTAGATCCCCCAATCCTCATCTGCCCCAAAGAATAAGACCATTAGTATAATTTATTTCTCTCCTAGTCATCTATGTACCCTTTATTTTCTCCTTGATTATAGACTCATCATATATCATTCACATTTGGGTATTAAATTTATATATCATAGTAAAAAAAATAGAGTTAACAACATTTAATTATTAATTTATATATCATTCCCACTTTGTCATTCCCATCATTTAGTAGGATCATCACCTCCTCATCGTTACCAATACTAAGGGAATTTATAGTTATACATCCACTTAGTTGTATGCTCTTAATGAGAAATATGAAACATGATAACTCTTTTTGTTCCATCATAATCATCCCTTATCATCCATAATTCCAAGTATCATTCTATCAAACAATCATCCCAATCCTTAGTTCCACCCATCACCCATCCATTATGTCACCTATCTTGATCATACCTCAAGACATTGAGTGCACATATTACAATTTTTTATTCATGTAGATAAATGTACTACTGATTATTCTAGTTGTGTCATTTCCATAGATAATTTTAAAACTGATTTCAATTGTCTTAAGGTTGAGGAATTATTTTGGGACTTATGGATTTGGGTGGAATTTAGGGCATTTAATTTCAAGGCACAAGTTATTATCAATTATGAGGAGGTATGGAAAATTAAAATTAAAACATGAAGGATATGATGACATACATAGATTATATGGTCTTTGTGTCCATGGTTTTCATTGGTCCATATAAAAATTATAATCCTTGTGTCCTCAAATTTCATGAATTTATATTGCATATGGACCCTCCTAAGTTATATTTTACACCTTTACATAAGAAGTTTGGCATCTAAAACATTGTTTATTATTATGGAAATAAAGGATATATATATAACTAAATCTTGTATTTATTATTCTTATTTATTTCATTATCTAGTTTTGTAACCATATAATTGATAATTCCTTGTTCATATCATATATTATATTGGTTACATCCATTTTTTAGACTCCATTGGTAGATTTTAAGGATGAAGATGAAAATGTACTATTATCTTGGAATGTTTTCATCATAGAACCTGAGTAATTCCTACATATAAGGGTGATATTTTCAAATTAAATATGTGATAAATATCCTCTAATCATGATGTATAGATATTATAGACATTCTTCATTAATTATTGTCAAAATAAATAAGTTAATATATTTTGTGTCCATTTTATTTTATTTAGACTTATGTAGGCGAAAAAAGAATATTTCCATATAGTATTCTAGTGGATCATATTATTTATGTGGAATACAAAATATGTCATCCCATTTATAATATTTTCCTCTACAATATTAATTGTCCTTAGATATTAATATCTCTTTCATATCCTTATATCTAGTGACTACACCTTCCCCTAATCCAATCAACCATTTGAGTGATACACTATTAAGAGTGGTTATAAATAATTTTAACCTTTGGTTCTCCTAATTTTGGTTGTAAGTAATACATGTTATGTAAAAACAAAAATTAATGTGTGCACTCACTCATAATTACTCTGGAATTAGGAAGAGTAGAGAGGGGAATTTCCCTGTTAGGTACATTACCAATGGTGGTGTTGATAAAAAAATAAAATATATGTGGTTTCACTATTAGGAGTTTATCTTTTAATGTGTTACATTATTGAATATATTACTAGTGTAATAATTAATTTCTCAACTAACTCTTTAAATTCATTCTCAATATTTTTGGCCCAATGTGAGTATTAAATGATGGTTTTAGGTTTTTTTAGTGAAAATTAAACTATTTGGCTAGGTATGATGGAGTGGTTTATTATATAAATTATTTTGGTAATTATATAAATATGGAATATTTATTAGATTACTCAATTGAATTATCTAGATTTAGATATTTGAGATTTATTCTTGAAGCTATAAGGGATTTATATTATCTTTTGAAGAGAAGTTTAGGTGAGGGTGGAGGGATCTGAATTTAAAAAAATTGAGTATAGGGTGGACAAATTAGAACTCTTTATAATGGTATAAGGATATATTTATAAATATTATGATGATTTTATTAATCCATGACTTTATAATGTTGCACTAATTTAGCCAATAACTTCTTAGTTCTTGCCTCTTATGATACATCTTTAGGTGACAAGTATGGGTTAGATACAAGTATATTTATGTAGCTTTTAGTTATTTAAAAGATAATTCAACTTAAAATTTTGTATAATATTTAATATATTATGCAATAACCTACCTAAGTGGTCCCTCTCACACTACATATATTCAATGATATCTATTTTTTATTATTTCTTCCCTTTTCCTTATAATTTTAATTCTAAATGGATGTTTTCTATTTGTGCTTAATATATTTGTAAAAATTGAAAATTTATCTATGATGGAGTAAATTTTCATCCATAAATAAGGAAATCCAATCCATAAACTAGGGAATTTAATTAAAAATTAGTAAATTTGATATAAAAACTAGGAATTTAGTCTAGAAAGTAGGAAACATAACCCAACCTTATAATATCCTAATACTTGAAACCTATCCCTAACAATGGTGCTGAAATAATGAGTGAAATTAAATAATAAAAATTATACAAAGAAGAAATAACTTTATTAAAACTTTAAAAATTAACATAGCAACATCTATCTAAACTTTTTATTGTGACACTTCACTAATTGTCAACATGGAGGCATGTATTTTTCAAGGTGTTGGAACTATTTGTGTAATAGTATTAACTTTTGAAGGCTCTAATTTTAAGATTTACATATAAAAAAAATGTTATTACATAAATTAAATGACATGAATTTAAATTGACATAATGTAGATTAGATGAAAAAAATCTAGAACTATATTGGAAGCTTCTCATAATTTATAAGTTGAAACTACATAATTAAATATGATTATGTAGAAATAGAAACATGAAAGGAAATGATATACATCATAGCCATGTTTCATAAGTTAAAAAATTAACACACACAATGTAAGAAAATATATATTAATGGATAGGATTCCCACCAAAATTCCTCATCAGTAGGCACTTCATTGGTTAAAATCAGATTAAAATCTCTTTACAATAACTAATTTAATTCAAATCACTTCTATTACATGAACTAACTTGTATAAACTAGAATATTGATATGAGATAAATAAAATATAATTGAATAGTGATTCAGATCTCTAATATTGTATTTTTTCATCCTCTCTATCTTCATTTTCTAACATGTGTCATACTTATTTTTTATTAAATATAGAAGCCATGCCTTTATTTGGATTTTTTCCATATCTATGGATATGATACATAGTCTAAACTAAAAATTTTAAATAACATAAAATGGAAGTACAAGTAAATAAAATAGTCATCATTACAACTTATTTGGAGGAATGGTTTAGTGAAGAAGGAATAAGGATTAGAAAATATAAGGTTGAGTCTTTCATATGAGTTACCTTCAAGCTCCTAAAAATATGTGATAAACTCACTCAAACCCACCAATATACCATCATATTAATAACAGATTATATAATACTATTATTATGGGTGATTAACTCAGTTGTTATGTGTGACTCAAATACTCCAAATTCTTCTTTGGGAAACTTTTATAGTTGCTATATGTGACTCAAATGCTTCAACCATTACTATGGGTAATTTTTATAGTTGTTATCAAAACCCGTTTACTCAAATATTCCTTAAAAAAACATTTACTGAATTAGTGAAAAGGTGAAAAATATAAATAATGATAAATAATAGTGTTTCATTCATAAATATAATTTTCTATCACAAACATTAAAAATATATGCAACATAATCATTTAGTGTTATTATAGAAGAAATAACTAAAATGTAAATATTTATATACAATTTTATTATATATGAAATGTCAAATATGGAATTTTTAAGGGTTAAATTTTGTTAATTCCAAGCCTCATCTATTTGGTGGACTCCTGACCATGCGAAGGCTAGAAATTTTTTTCCTCTTCATGAGAATGAAATTTTTTGTTGTGTCCCATTTTTTGGAGGGCTCTTGACCATGGAGAGGAAAGCAATTATCTATCCTATCCATGGTGAGGTAATATTTTGTCCTTTACATTATTTGTAGCCCTACCAACCATGGATAGGAAAATAATATCCTTTAAAATGTGGAAGCAAATATTTTTATCCCTTTGATGTTTATGATGGATTTTGACAACAAAGAATAAAAAATAACTAACCCTCTCATGGGAGGGAATACTTTATCCTCTACCATTATTTAGATAAATCATAATGATGGAGATTAAAAAACATTACCTCTCCATGATAAATACAAAATGTTTTGCCTTCCCATGGTTAGAAGTCCACTCTTCCACCCCACCCTTTTGCAAAAAAAATTAAACAAAAATGGGGGAGGAAAAAAATTCCTCCACATGGTTTGTGTAAATGGTAAAATTTGATTATACTTTATGAACTATTATTATACACTTGTAAAATATCACTCATCACTCAACCTTTAAGTTTTTAACATTTTTTTTATTGTAAGGCTCGTGTTCACAACCTCAATGTGCCCTATTATCCTATATTCTAACCTAATATTATAATTAATGAGCTAACCTATATCCCATGGTATTGTTAAAATGTTAAATGTACGTGTGTGTGTGTGTGTGTGTGTGTGTGTGTGTGTGTGTGTGTGTGTGTGTGTGTGTGTGTGTGTGTGTGTGTGTGTGTGTGTGTGTGTGTGTGTGTGTGTGTGTGTGTGTGTTACACTATTAGTTACACATCTTCAATACTTATCCATCCTCTAGGACACTATCATCCATACTAGGATACTAGTGTAGCTTCTTAGTTATGATGCTAGTTTATATACCTTACAAAAGATTAAATTTGAAAATATTTCAACATGTATGGGTTGGATTATTTTTATTAATTAACCTTCATATGAGTTTATTTAAAAATTCATGGCATAAATACAATTTATATACCATTCATTAACATAAAGAACAAATCAATCACACATATATATTATAGAAAGTAAAATCCCCTGTCAAACTTGAAAATATTACCTATTCTTCCCTATTTAAAAATTAGTCACATGAGAAATAGTATTATAGGTATAAAAAAAATAAAGATAATCCCATGGATAATATTTTTAAATTTACATGATATATGACTACATGCAGTCATATATACCATTTTGTACCATTATTCATCACAAGGCCACATAAGGGGGATAACTACATCAATTTTAGGCCCTCTTTAGTTTATTGGTTATGTAGGTATCACTCACTAATATAAGTTTCATTAGTGTCATCTTTATTTCACTTTATCCAACTAACCCCTATTTTGAAATGTGTCATGCCTTAATTGGATGACCTAGGGTTTTGAGTTACACAATAATATCTATAACCTATGCACAATATCCAAATATATAATCTATAAGGTAGTATTGAACCCTAATAGGTACAAGTGAAGTTTATATAAAATGGAAAGTATTACATATAGGATAAAACCATCAATTTTACAATAATGTTTTTGATATTAGTTTCCCTATTTTTATGGTAGTGTCCAAACTAGAAAATAATTGATTTGTAGAATATAAATAAATATAGATGGGCATTGTCCTAACTAATTATGCACTTGAATTTACTAGATATTCTTATGCATTAGTCAATGATTGAATTATTATTCCTTCTTTGTGTTGAATAAATCAAATTATTTTTTAAAATTTTACATAGCATATTTCCATAATTTATCACTATATCAATATGTATTATGAACCTAAATGATTTAATTCACATGACTCAATATTAGTTTATTACTTAATTCATTAATCTATTCTCCTTATCTTTATTTCAAAAGGGGTCTAAAATTTATTGAATCCAAACTATAAATCTTCTTAAGATAATCCTATCTTTACCTATGATTTTTAACCTTATAGAGTTTCAAATTAAACTACTTATTTATATCTATATTTTATTAATTTATATGCAGCCTAGGCATATTGATAAAACAGGTGGTGTAACTATTAGATATATTTAAATTTATCTATTATAAACTCAATTTATAAAGCTAATACCATATCAAATTATACTAGTAATGAAAGTTCCAAAAATGAAAATGAGAAAAATAGTGAAAAATATATCATAAAAGATGAATTTGATCATGAAAATAGTGAGCCACGTGAGTTAAATGAGCATGAACAAGTATATCAAGAGATAGTTAAAATTATTTAATTTTTTTAGAGAGAATTCATGAAAATATTTAATATCTCTAGAAGATCCTAAATACTATATTGTTCGCTAAAAAGGACAAAATCATTAGTTAACAAACATTGTTCTCTACTAATACAAATATTGGGGCTACTAAGTATACATATCAAACATCACTTCCATTATCCCTCCCCTTGCCCACATAATCTATTCATGCATCTAGTGTGGAAATGAGATATGTATTTAAATAATAATTATTATAAGATTGAATAAATGTTATTACATTCTCTATGGGAAAAACTAATTTGTCAACTAAATTATTGGTTTCAATGCCTTTATCAATATAATAAATGTTTTCATCCCCTTTGGTGACTTTCCCAGATAAAAAAAATTCAATCATAATGGGTCTACCATGCAAACCATTATCTACTTTATTTAATATTTAAAAGATAAGGATATAAATATTGAGAAAATTATTTAAAATTAACTCATATTATTGATTTACAATATGTGTTACATAATCCTATTACACCGGAGATATATTTTCACTCTTTACCAACCATTTTTGTACCACCCAACTTCACATTTTATGATGGAAATGGTGATATTGAATAACATCGCAAATAGTTATACATAACATGCCTTAATTATTATTCTAATGATAAACTTTAGACAAAATTATTTACATGAAACCTAATGGACTATGAATTGAGATGGTTTTATGATCTATCAGTATAAAGAGTAAAAGCATATAAAAATCTATTGGATTAGTTTCTATCACATATCTATATCAATTTTATTGAAAATATTGCATATTCATAATTTAAAAATAATAATAAATGAACCAGTGATCCCATCAATGAATATGTTTTAAGGTACAATACAATGATAGATAAAGAGCTTCAAGATATCTTCAAGAAAATTATGCTTCCCCATTACATGAGTCTACTATCATCAAGAAGTTTTAAATTGTTGATGACTTATGAAATATTATTTGATATCAATAAATTAAACTTATTACACTAAAAAATATTAAGTTTGTATCCAACACCCCAACTACATCATATACCAATTTTTATATCAAATAAATCTATATTGTAAAAACTCCAAAAACTAAAAATGAATCAATAAAAAGAGTGAATATAGTGTCATAACAACATTATCAATTCATCTTATCCAATGAAATATACATAAATACCCAAGTCTCAATCTTTGCTCTTTAATAATATTATGGAGTGTCATTTCATATCTATCCATCCTCCTTTAGATGTATATACAAGTTGAGCTCTACCAAATAGATATGATGAAAATGCTTATTATGATGATCATCAATGTGTTTGGGATTCTACAACAAAATTTTTAAAATTAAAACATAAGATACAAGGCCTCATTGATAATGAAAATATCACATTTGGTGATTTAACAAAGGAATGAGGATCACAACATGGTGAACATTAGAAACAAAACATATTTAAAACCCCATTTTAGGATCATACAAATGAAACACCAAAAGCTTAAATGGTATATAATGTACATATTCCTCCACCACATTATTATAATATATTATATGATATTATTAGAAAACATATATGATAGATACCTCCCATGATTAAAAGGCCTTATATTTCATTTTATGTAAGTGAAAGTGTGGATGATGATTAAGATCTTTGCTCATTGTTTATTATAGCACACATTGATCATCAAACTATACATAGTGTTATGGTTTCTAATGGTTAAAGTGATAATGCATGTAATATGATGCTAATAAATAAATTTATAAATACACATGATGATTTACATGTTTTTATGAATATTTTGAGAGCATTTGATGGAAAATACCATGAGGTTTTTGGTGAGATTGATTTACCTTATACACTGATCCATCATATGTAGCCACATAATTTTAAGTTATATAACATAACATAGTATTTAGTATTTAATGGTATGAAATCAGATTCATAATATCTATACAATTCCTATCAAAGTGCATATATGTCTCAAGTATAGTAATGCCAATAGTGTAATCACAATTTTAAGAATTCAATATGAACATCCATTACAACAAGAAAAGTTTATTCCAAGACAAATAATAATACAAGATACCAAGTTTAATAATTACTTAAAGTGTAATTAAAATTTTTATCCCCTTTAATATGAAACAAAATTTATAGTTATGGTTACATCAAATATATACCGTGGACTCTATGGATCTATCATCTACACTTACATGACCTAGTCAATTGTTGAGAGCAAGTCAAAATGTTTCAAAAAGGATAAAATGACCCATAGTTAAAGTTACACATTAGAATCCATATAGAACTAATAAATGGATTCCATGAACCAATATATATTATACAACTTATTTATGACCATATATTCCTATGAGGTATAATCTTATAGATTCTTTAGTTTTGAATTTAGCACATATGCATGATCTTTAGCAGCATGACTAGTTCATTATATATTATCGATAGCCTATAAAATTATAATATAATACCTTATATGGGATAATAATATATATTTATGATTATTAAAATCAAAAATAAAATAAATAAAAAAATATTCAAATAAATAAAAAATATAAAAATATTCAAATAAATAAGAAATACAAGAATACTTAATAGTTTGTCACATCCTTAGTTTCTAGTTCCTCCTAATAAGAAAGTAATATTTAAATTGAGAATGTTATTATTGTTGATTATTTTGAAAATTTATTTAACTAATTTATTGACTTATTAATGTGGATTCTAAATAAATTATGGGAATGAATTGATAGTGTCTCAATATATACATACCTACATGCATACATACATATATGTATGTATTTATGAATGCATGAATATATGTATGTATAAATATATTGAGACACTAAAAATTCATCAAAAAAATTAAAATAAATAAAAAATACAAAAATATTCAAAAAAATAAAATACAAGAATAATAAGTAGTTTGTCACATCCCCAATTTTTAGTTCCTCCTAATAAGTAAGTACTATTTCAATTGAGAAAGTTATTATTGTAGATCAATTTGAAAAGTTATTTAACTAAGTTCTTAACTTATTGATGTGGATATTAAATAAATGATGGGAATGAATTGATAGTGTCTCAATATATTTACACAAACACACACACACACACACACACACACACACACACACACACACACACACACATGTATGTATGTATGTATGTATATGTACATACATAAATATTATATCATGATTTCATGTTTTACAGCATACCATAATTTAGAACCAATATAGTCTCAATTAAGACTTGGGTTTTATTTAACAAGGGGTGTTACTACATAAGCAATGAGTCAATTATAAGGTAATATTAGTTTGGCACCATGTTAAAAGATAATGAGTTGTCGATCATGTTTATCTCTCTTGCTACTATTTGATTATACCAGTGTGACTTCTAATGTGATTTAATTGTTTGGTTATATTTATATTTAATAAATGGTCTTGGATACAATAATTTCATTTCCATTTGTGCACTGAGAGTGAAACTCAATGATTTTTGAAATGTCTCAACAAGTTTCTTAGTGCTATAACATTATTTTTATATAATATACATTCATATAGAGTTATGTTGGGTTTATTAAAATGTTCTCTCTTTATGTTAAATCAATTCCTTACTCTATAATAATATTATGCCCTTTTTAAATTAAGTCATAACTTAGTCCTATTCTTGGAGGTTTGTTTAGGTATTTATCCCTTCAGGGATCCTTTAATTATCATATGAAATTTTTATGTTTATGTGTGGGTTTGTTGCAATGGTTAATAAGTTATCGAGGTTTTTTTTAGCGACCTAAAGGGGGAAACCAACTTTGTTGGTTATTCTTGTTTATATTATGATAGTGCCACATAAGGATATTGGGATTAAAATGGTCAAGATATTTATAATTATTTATTTTTCATAAAGTATAAGTCCTTGTAAGACCCAAGTTATTTTTAAAAAACACAAAAGTCTTGGAAAGGCATTCAACTTAAAACATGAAAAGTAATGCAAAGTTATCTTAGGCCATGATGTTGCTAAATCATGAGGGGGATAAAGTTATGTTTAACACACAAAGGGGTTTGGATACTTATAATTAATAATTAAGTAATTATTTTACTAAGTCAAGTGTGCATAGTTGACTAAATGAAAATATAATAAATGGATAAACTTATAGAAGGCTTTGGATGCATTAGTGTACACTCAATGGCTTTGTTTTATGCTATTAATTTAAATGGTTTGGGTTTAGAGACTAGGTTAGTTTAGTTAGAGGATTTTAGAGGTGGAAGTGGAAATGAAATTGTAAAGAGAGGTAGTATTCTATGGTTTCATATTATCTTCTAGGCTTAACTAATGTAGCAATTTATAAGGCAAATAATGTGTAATCACTCTTAGAGTGGTGTTATCCCTATGAAAATGGAAATTAGATTACTATTTAAAGAGGCCATTAGAGGCACCATGGGAGAAAAGGAAAAAATGAAGGAGGGTATTATTATTATCAAGAAAATATCCATTTACTTTTGATTATATTATATTCATTAGATTGATTATTTTTAAGGTAATATTATATTTTCCTTTAAATATGTTGATTCATAGTTTAATCCCATATGTGTAGACTTGGATATGTATAAATGAACCTGAAGCATTAATAGCATGGACCAAATGTGTGTTGAGGTAATGTCTATGTATTTCATCATTTTGAGTCATGTTTGTTCATTATATGTCATGATATTTGTTGCAAGGATATATTTTGGCAATGGGTTCAATTGGGTAATGGCAGGGACAAACCTTAACTTTTTTATAGCATCCTCACTTTCCTATAATTTATAATAATTATGTAGGGACATGCTATAAATTTCACTTGTGTTGTTTAAGGCCAAACCCTAGCTCTGTGAGGAGCCACTTAAGCAATTATATAAATAATTTGGTTTTTCACTAAGTAAAATGTTTGTAATTTTCACCTTATATATATATATATATATATATATATATATATTATCACTATTATTTTATTATTACTCTCATTTGGGTTGAACATGATTTATTTTGTATTTTATTACTCTTTTATTGATGTTTATTGTTTGAAATACCTTGAATGAATAACTGATATGAAAATTGAGTTGAGGTTAGTGTGGTATAATGAATTTTGACCTAATACATTTCACTAAGAAATAACTATGAGGAAGGCTTTATGTAGAAAGTGTTTAATTCCTAACTATTAGTAGGATTCATGAAAATGATTTATAAATAAAGAAACATTTATGGAGTTATTTGAAAACAGGTGTCTCGTACCACATGAGTAAGCATAAATCAAGCATTCTATGAAATTCTTAGAAATGATGGAATTTGGTCTTATTATTTTTCCATGATGTGGATTTTAAAGTGAAAAAAGTTTTAGTTCTTAAAATTCTTATTTTGGCCTAAAAATCCTAATATCCTAAGAGTATGATGGGTTTTATAAATTATTTTGTGGTTTTCCCTTCTTTCAATCTATTGCTTTCTGGAACTACAGTGTTAAGTATGTTGATCTTGCATTATGTTGAGTGATTCAATTATTAATACATCTTTACTGGGCATAATGATTGTAGCTATTGACTTAAGTATAAGTATGTTTTTTATTGATAATTTATGTGTGTGTGTGTGTGTCTATTTATATAAACATGTATATATGTGTATAAATATACATATGTGTTTTTTTGTCTATGTACTAGTTTTTTCTTGAAATATGAATTTTTGAATGACACATTGGAAAATATCTTGGTAAACATCACAAAAATGTTGAGGATAAATTATTATTTCTTTTAATTTTACTTTCCCTTATGGAATAAAATCCCTAGTTAACCATTATTGCATTATTATGTTGTATTCTACCATATTTTGGATGTTGAGGTAGTTGGAATATGGTTAGAAGTTGGTTGTTTATATTTTTAGTATCATGGTTAAATATCCATGAGAAAATACTCATTTCTCCCAAAGTGGGGTATTTATTTTCCAAAAGTAATTATTAGGAACCATTTTTTTGGTAAAATAATATTTTGGTTGTAGGGGTCTAAGTATAAATATTTTGTTATCGAATGCTTACTAATTTTGTAAGTTATTATGATTTTGATATCAATCTAAAAGTGTATCAGTTATTAGACATTAGATCAAGGTAATAGGGATAAATTTGGCATTTGTAAAGGTAAAATAATTATCTAGTTTTATAAAATAAGGTAAAGGATTGGTTTTTAGGTAAAAGAACTCCATTAATGATTTTTTAAGTTTGTTCCTTCATATTTAAAAACAATATGAATTTGTATGGTTATGATCAATAGAGTAAGTTGTGTAGATAACTCTCTATGCAAGAGTTAGAATACTCTTTTTGTACTTATTATTCAATCTTAATGTGTATTAATGTTTTCTTATATAAAGACATCCTTGCCAACATTAGTGTCGATTCCTCTTATGGAACATGTTAGTGTAGGAGCCACAAGTGATCAAAAGGATAAAATGGGTTCTTTCCCCTACTTTAAAGTGAATCTTTTTCCATGTTCTTACCTATATTACATTAAAACTATCATTTCCTTGAGTATATTTGACACCCTATTGGTTCATATTTAGCTCAAAAACTATTGACTATTATAATTTTTTGATTTGTTGTAGTGCAACATTATTTTTTGTTGAAATCATGTATTGTGCATAATATGATAGTCCATTTTTCATGTTACTAATAATCAAATCAAGGTGCAAGGGTTTTTTTGTATTTATTTAGTATGTATAGTGAAGTTAACTCTTAAAGGATTGCTTAATGTATGGTAACTTCTTCTAGGGTATTTTTACCCATTACTTTCTTGGAAAAGAATATATATTTATAGTTGTATTATTGACTTTTAATAGTCATTAACTATCTCCTTATTTTACTCATATTGTAAATATTTACAAAAGACATTGTAAATTTATTCTTGTTGAAATTAATTTTGGATTTTAGTATAGATATTTTTTTATCCAAGATTTCTTTATTTTGTATTAGGATCCAAAGGATCATGGGTTGTTAGTTTATTTTGTTTTGGGGTTAATATTATTTATGGCTTAGATGAATTAAAATAATGTGAATTAATTTTTGAGGTTGTAGTATTTTGTTTTATCTTCTTGGAAACTAGATATCAAGATCATGAGGATCATGATAATTTGGTTCTTGAATGGTGTTAATGGTATAACTTTATAATACTCTAGAGAACCAATTTGAAAGTGAAAAATAACTAAAATTCTTAATTAAATCCCTTTAATTAAATGATCTCGGTGTCTCTATAAATATTACTGGTAAAATGTTTAGACAAGTTTGAGTTATATGATATTGAGAGAGAAGAGACCTAACTTAGAGTTCTTATGGGTTTACATTTTTGGATTATAAAAGAGTGAATTAAAAAAACTATCAAGGAACCCTGATAAAATATTAGCTTTATCATTCTATTTGCAGTTGTGCTAATATTTTTTTAAGCTTTCTTTTTGGAATGAATCATGGTTATGCTAGCCAGGATTGGAAGAGACTTAGTTGCAAAATATTTATCTTATTTCAAATTACATTATATCATATTGAGAGTGGTTTATGGGTGAAAAATTAGAGTTTGGTGATTTATGGTAGTGGTTCATTTTCATGTACCAATATTTTTTTTGGTTACTTTTTATTATGGGATATTGCCTCAAGTCTAGTGATATTTAAACCTATTTTATATAGGCATGAATGAGAGGAAGATATTGGAACGCATTATAGAAAGTGATAATGTATTCAAGTAAACTCCTTTTTGGGTCAGGTGTTATCATTAGAGAAAATGGTCTTGTCTTATTTTATCCAATTAATTAGAAGGGGGTGTTCATGAGAATAAAATGTTTTTATTTCAGTGGAGGATGTTTGATGTGAGATTAGGAGATGAGAGGATAATCTTTGTTTTTCTAGTGAATAAGTAATCACTTACTAAGATTATATCCCATTTGACTCCATTAATGTATACATAATGTATAGATGAGGGTTATCATCTAACCTCACTAATTTATCTACCATGTTAGGATGTTAATGATAGATTGGTGTGCCATTTAAGTTCTTTCAGTGGAAATCCTTTTCTCATTCCATTTAATTATAAGGGGGTGTTCACGAGAATTAAATTCTTTTATTTCATTAGAGGATGTTTGGTTTTATATTAGGAGATGAGATGATAAACTTTGTTTATCCAATGGCTAAGTAATCACTTACTAAGATTTTATCCCACTTGAATCCATTAATGTAGACATAGTTTCTAGATGAGGGTTATCATCTAACCTCACTAATTTATCTACCATATTAGGATGTTAATGATAGAGTGGTGTGTTATTTAAGTCCTTTCATTAGAAATCCTTTTCTTATGCCATTTCATTTTTACCTTGTCTTCCTTAGGCTATAATTGTCTCAAAATCCCTATAAAATGAATGTATTTGAGACTAAGCCTTTTGTTTGAGAAATATTAGTCATGGTTACACTTGACCTTTGGATTTATAGAGAAATCATTTAATTGGGACCTTAAAAAAAAATGATTAGGCTATTTTACATTACCATATTTACTAGATTTATCCTATGTTATCTAATTTATTTTAATGGATAGAATATCATTTACTTTATTTACACACATAGTTTTCATGAGTACATGAGTTTGATACAACCATACACTAGATCTATGATACATGTACATAAATATTTTAGTCATTTCCTCTTCATACATGCCACACTACACCAATGTAATATACTTATATTTGATCATGATTGATATAATTTACATTTTTTATGATCAAGTTACATTATAATGTTGATCTTGTATACTAAAGCTTACACATGTCTATACCAATGCTTAAATATTACATAGTTTGTCATATATGTTATCCTATAGGATATATTTATAACACATGTGTGCAAGAATTACAATGACATGATTATTCTAGTTTATTATAATTCAATTATTAATATTATCACATTTCTTACATGAGTGTACTTCTTATTTTATATCTTGTTTTGATTGTGTAACATTTGAACATATTCCTTGTCTATTGGACATAGTGCCATTGAGTGTTGTTTATTTTGTGTGAATAAATTTGAATATGTCTTATCCTTTAAGTTTACATCATTTTAATATGGTCTTTTTTTTTGGTCTCATTACATCCCCTTTTCTTGACATTGAGTGCTCTTGTGTGTTTTTTTAACTATTTATTGAGATTGTATTTGTTACTTATAGAGGTTAACATGATACATATCATGCATCTAATGGATTATAATGTTTTGATACTATGAGATTCATTGATGCATATACTTATACATGATACCAATATATGCTTGTTTACTACATGCTTGATATGGTTATCTTATTTGTTTGGGATAACGTGACTATCATATATTAATACCATCACCAAAAAATGGAGGGAATGGCATAAAGACATGAATCACAATACACATATAGATATAAGAATTTGATACAGCTTACAATATTTATATATGCACTTGGGTCAAAATATTATGTACTTAGAAATGATTTTCACATATTTGTTACATGTACTATACACATTTTATAGAATAAAGGTTACACTTTTACATACACTTCCTATTGAGACACATTTTGGGTGCATATGCCATGTAAATGTACCAAAATCATAGATACATATTAAGATAATATACACATTTATGTACTGACCTTACCAAGTTGTAATGTTTGATATTTATCTATATATAATAATTATCTCCCTTGAGTAGTGCGATTGAGATTCAATGCACTCAATGTATTTGGAATTACTTCCATGATTATGGTTGATATGCTTATACCATTTGACCTTAGCATGATTGGATAGATTATATAAATTATGTATAACTTAATTTTATGATTGAGATTTAGTGACCTCGATAGCCTTGGCATAACTCACCTTTTTACACTAAATTGAGGTCATGATCTCACTTTAATTATCCTATTCACATATTTAAGGTTATTTTTTGAACCTATCTCCAATTATTCAACAAGGAAGCATAATTAATAAATCAAACTACCATTGGGCTACATTGTTGCATTGACACATAGGTATACTCATTTCTTGTTATCTTTTATTTCAAGAATTTTGGTTATTTAATTTTTGCACTATATTTAATAATTATAATGTAACATGTTCTTGGTTTAATATAACACACAAAAAATAAATAAATAAAGTTCTCAAGTCAAATCAGGGTGTGTTTTACACATCAAGGTATGTTTTTAATTCTTGTAAAGCTAATAATTTCATCTTTATGCATTAATATATTTCGGGGTGGGGTGTAGATGCTAACTATATATTTTACATGATAAAATAGTCTTTTACACTTATAAAACATCACTAATGGCTCAACCCTTTATTTTTGGATTTGTGCTACCACAAGATTCATGTTCACCATCTCATTATTCCTAAAAACTTATCCTATAAACCAACCCCAATATTATCATTAACCAAATCACACACACACACACACACACACACACACACACACACACACACACACACACACACACACACACACACACACACACACACACACACACACATTACACTAATAGTTACATATATTATTAAATTATATATATTCTAAGACATTACTATCTAAACTATGACATTAGTGTTGGTGCTAATTTCACAAATATAACACAAATATTTGTACCTTACAAAATATGAAAGTTACCAATATTTTGACATATATGGGTCAGAATATTTGTATTATTTAATCCTCTCATGTTACTATTTAAAAATGTATGGTATAAATAAAATTCAAATACCATTCATTGTCATCAAGTAAAAATTAAGAACATGTCTATCTTATACCAAGTAATATCACCTCTCAATATTTCAAGTTTGACATATTCCTCCGTAGTTCCAAATTAGACATATGAGAATTATTAATACAAGTTTTAAGCATCCAAATATCATCCCATGAACATTATTTTTCAATTTACATGATAGATCACTACATAGACTTGTATATATCATATTTCACCATTATTCACATACAAGTCCACATAAGGAGGATAACTACATTAGTATGAATACCTCTTCAAGGTATTTGATATGTAAATAACACTCAATGATATATGGGTCTTTGAGGTAATATTGAATTAACTTGAGCCCAATAATCCTTATTTTCAAGGTGGCATGCCCAAATTGAAGAAATTAGGGTTTTGAGCTACACGTTAATATACAAAACCTATGCATAATATTTGAACATCTAATCTACAAGGTGAATGTTAAAACTAATACATGCAAGTGGAATTTATATAAAATGAAATGTATTTTTTACACAACAAAAGTGTTAGTTTTTATACAAAAGTGTGAATGATATTTTCCCTATTTTGATGATAGTGTCTAGGATAATAAAGAGTTAATTTACATAATATAACTAATAATAGATGAGCATCATCATGTCTATTTATACACCTTAATTTAATAGATATTATTTTTCATAAATAAATAAGTTAAGTATTATTTTTGATAGATAATTACTTTTGACTAGAGTTAAAACTATATTTAGAAGAACCAAAGGAGTTCTAGTCCTTGAAAAATAAGAACCAATAATTTTAGGTAGGGTCTAGCCTTAACCCATAATGATACACATATGAAAATAAATTCCTAAGGACTAAAATATCAAGAAAAAATTAGAAAATATACCCCACCAACCTAAGAGAAGCCAAACACCATGTAGAAAATCATGTTGACAAAGAGAAAAAGGGAGAAAAAAAATACAACTCAGCTAATGAGTAGAGAAACTTCCAGGTCATAACTCTGATCCTCATTCCCCAAGATTTATCCTTCCCTTATTGGAAATAAGGGATTCAAATGTCCACTATGAGGCACTAGCAATGGATCTAATAACATCTAGTTGTAAACATTCTACCTCTATCTTTCTAAACCTTATAATGCTTTACTTACCATAATTGAGTTTTAATATTAAGTATTCATTTTGATCAATATAAAATAATTATCTATATCAAAAAATATCTTATTTATCCACATGAAAAGAGGCCTTAGCCTCTTACTCAACTTGCACAAGTCTACTTCCTCTGAATACTAAAGACCAAGACAATGAAGCTTTGAAGTCCATTTTTTATAAATAGGAGGTATCATATTTAAGGAGAACAAACCCCCTAATGGTTTTCTAGAAACATCCCCCTTCCCACTAAAATGTGTAAGTGGATCGGTGGTTTTTTTTTGGAAATTTGGCTAAGCTTCTAAGACCAACTTCCCTTATGAAAGCCTCTTATCAATGAAAGGTTCAACCAAAAAAGGATACAAATCATGAGTAGGAGAAGAGGGTTATTCTGTCTCCCCTACTAGGGTGGATATAGTTAAATTATAATTACCCCATCTTGAGGAATGGTTACTAGTATCATTAAATTTTTGAATATTGCTTACAAGATCAGAGTTAGGACATCCAATCTTTCGAAGCCATTTCTTCAAGAGGGATGAGTTGTAACGTTTGCCACCTTCCCTAGGATAGTCTACTAGTTTTTGACATCTAAAATATAGTCCTTCATAGTATTATTCCTTATTTATTTTAATAATTCAAATTACTTTTTTGGCATTGTAATTTATATTTTTATCATATTTACATAGTTCTACTCTATATCAAAATATATTCTGAACCTAAATTATTTAATTAGACTGCTTCAAGAATCATATATTCTTTATTTTATTAAAATATTATCCTTATCCTTATTTACAAAAATGGTAAAAAGAAATTTAATTAAACATTATTTGGACTCCTCATGTTCATGATCCCTCCTAAACATGAGGAGTGAAAGAAATTCCTCCCCTATGGTTGAAATAAATTTTGACCATTGGAAGGCCAATTGTTTTATCTTTCCCATGATGGTGAAAATTTAATCTCTCCATGGATGGGAAGGATCCCAACCATGTGGGAGGATAAAATTTTATCTCTCTATGAGGAGGTGAATTTTTTTATCCCCCCATTTCCAAGATCCCTCCAAACTATGGGGATGATAAAATGGTTGAGAGGGATCCTGATAATGGGGAGAACACAAAATTTATCCTATGTCATGTTTGGGAGGATTCTTGATCTTGATGTCCCCCATGGTTATGAGGGATAAAAATCATGGGTTATAATCTAAAAACTATTGTACAATTATTGTGAAATAAATTTATTTCCTTTTATGGTTTGGAGAGGAAAAACATTTTACTCAACATGAGAATTCTAAAAACATTTGGACTCCCTAGAGTTAGGAACCCTTACAACCATATATAAAGACAAAATTTACCCTCCACATAGTTAGAAGCGATATTAACCATGGAATTTCCAAAAAAAATTATCTTCCAAACATGGAGAGGATAAAATTGTTGACCTCCAAACATGAGGAGGAAAAATTATGTCATCCCCCATGGTTGGGAGGGATCTTGACTATGGGGAGGTCAATAGTTTTTCACATACTCATGGGGATGGAATGTTTTTTTATCCCCATTGGTTGATAGGGATCACAACAATGGGGAGGAAAAAAAATTGGTCTCCCAATGGTGATATATTGTTTTTAATTTTCATGGTTGGAAGCCCTCCTAACCATGGATAGGAAAAACTTTACCTTGGGCATGGGAAGGCCAGATTATTATGGCATTCCCATGGTTGAAAACCTCATTACCATGGTATAATTATTATTCTTGGGATGAATATAAACCATAGGGAGTAAAAAACATTTATAATCCTCATGGGAAGGAATTATTTTCCCTTCCCCATGGTTTATAAGTACCCCAACCATAGAGAATCCCAAAAACTATAGTCACCAATGGTGAGTTAAATTTTTTTATTATTTAATTTGTGAAGTATTTTAACCATGAAGAGTACATAATTTTACCTCACCATTGGGAGGGAAAATATCTTTGGCCTCACCATGGTTGGGAGGGTTCTAAACCATAGAGGGGAAACAATTTTCACTCAAAATAGAGATGCCAAATATTATTTGCCTCTGTATGATTGATAACCCTACCAAACATGGTGGCATCACACTTTTTTTGGGGGACCATAGACATGAAGATCCCACCATAGGCTAGATGATTCCATACCATGATTCTTTAATTCTCATGGTTGTGAGGTCTACCAAACATGGACATGGGGGAATATGTCCTCCCAAATTGATGGGATCCATACCAACCAAGAAGATGAGAAAAATATACCTCATACTAAAGATCTAAAACATTATTTTTCTCCCCATGATTAGGATACCTACTCACCACGGTATCATCCCCATGATTTTGAGGGATCCAAAACATGGGGAGGATAATAAAATCTTTCCTCCTCATGAGGAGTTAAAGTTTTATATTCCCCCATGGTTGGGAAGTCTCCTAACCATGGGGAAGGTGAAAACATTTTCCATGCCCATTTTGAGGTAACTTTTTGTCCTCTTCATTAATTAGATGACTCTCAACCATAGAGAAAAAACAAATCCATTGAAATTGGGAGACAAAACTATTCTTCCCTCCAAAATACTTGGACCCTTATATACCATGGTGGTATACTCATGTTTTTTAGGGCCCTTAATAATGAGTGGGTGAAAAAAATTAATTATCATGGGGAGATAAAATTTTATCCTCCCCCATGGTTGGGAGCCCTCCCAACCATGGACACAAGAAAATAACCCTTACTAATGGTACCATAATATGTCTCATCATAACCCAAAACTAACACCCTTGTTCCTTCCATATATTAGTTCTAAGGTGGACTTAGATGTAGTTTTATAAACTTAAGTATTTTTTAAATTAAAATGTAGGATATATATGTAGCTTATTCATTAAAATACATTGTATTCTATTTTTTTGAAAATATATAATATTTATCAAGATATAGATTCATAATTATATATATGAAGGAAAACATAAGACACAAAGGTAAATATAGAATTTTTGAGCACCATATACAATATTAAAGACTAACTTGGGATAAATTATGAGCTAGATTTGAAGTATTTCATCTCTAGATTATAACATCCCCTAGACTAATTAAACTCTAAATTTTTCATTTATATATATCTCCATCATATTTTAGATATCAAGTGTTCATTTTGAACTAAATCTAGAGATTTTTAGATCCAAATTACTAACAACGATAGCTCTATATAATGTCATGAGCCACATCTTGGAACATATTTACAACACTATATATGTATTATATATTTGGATGTGTGTGTGTGTGTGTAATATCTATAATCATAAAGGGTATGTATAGTATTTTGAATTATTGTTAGTATCTTTTAATACAATAAATCTTAAGATAGTTGTGAAATATACCTTATTACAAATGGTTAAAGAAAAATATAGTAAATCTTCATATCTATAACTATACCAATATTTTATAATAAAAGAGTGGAGATAAGTACTCTTTTGTTAAATATGTAAAAATAAATAAAGATCAATCAACATGTACTCCTAATTTTTTGGGATTGTATTTAATATTAGAGAGTTGCTTGAGGATATCATTATATACATATCACATCCTATCTCTAGGTAAATAAGTTGATCTATAAATAATTCATATTAAAAGAAGAAATTGAGATTTGAACTTTTTAAAACACTTGTTCGATAAATGAGAATTTAAATTTGGAGCATTTAAATACTTTCATAGTTTATTATTGACTATTATCAATTTTATTCCAAGGGAGGAGTAAGGGACACTCAATCTAAAGGAAGAAGGACAAATTTATTGGTATTTATAGATTAGATTTATTCGTATATTGTTTCCATTTTAAACATTTATTTTATTATTTTACTTTGGATAACTTGCATGTATTTAGTGTGTAAATATTTTTAGTGTCCACTACTCTCCTTGATTTCATTTTCATAATTCTTTTTTAATGTTTCAACTTTATTTGTTTATATTTATTTCATTAAGAAAATTTTAATTCAATTCTGTAAGTAATATAGATTTGATTTCTTCAGTTATATTTGACTTCATTTGATATCATAAAATTCAAATTGATTAGATTTGAATAATAAAAGGTTTATTTTTTTTAATTTTCCATAAATATTATTTCAATATAAAAAAATTATTAAATAAAAATATCATTTTCATTATTACATATATCCTTTGGATGCTAACCTATATTTGCATTATTAAACTAGGTGAAGAGGTTCAACAACCCTCATTAAACACCAAGTGCTCAATTAATCCTACACTCATAATGATCCTGACTCTCTTTAGTGGATGAATTTCCTCTTCAACAAGAAATACTAATGAACCCAACCATCTTATTTGTGTAATCTTGAAATTATATATAATATTCCCTTTACTACCTTTTTTACACTTTATGAACCTTCCATTCACTCATGATACTTTATCTACTATAAATTTATCATCTCTAATCATACTTAAATAGAATCAACCAATGAAAAAATTTCATGTACTCTACACTTATATATAAATAATACAAATACCCTATGTCTAAAAACAAAATACCAAGAGTTAAAAACTAAAGACAAAATTTCCCCGATTTCCCTTAACCTTCTTGTAACCAAAAAAAATGTGGAAATTTTGTACCTTTTTCATACATGTGGTAGGACTATGATATTTTCTAAAAAAATGATGCTTAATCATGGGAATATGTTCTATTATGTGTTTATGTTCATTTCATGCATACCACATACAATAGATTTTCACCCTCTCAATTTAGGTCTACTAGTAATTTATTCTAGTCCATGACTTTGAGGTTATGACTCACCTATGTAGTATTTCTATAATTAAATCATATGGCCTATTACCAACTAATAAAGTTTCACCCAAGAGTCTAAACAACATATAACATGTCTCTTTAAAATGATGATATGTTATAATAATTAGGTCTCATAAAAATATCCAAAGGAGTGAATGGTAGGGTATAGAATAAGGTTCACATATTTTCTTATTAATTATTTTTCTCCAGAAAAAATCTCTAAGATCTATTAAAAAATTGCTAGTGTTCATCAAATATATCATTAACGCAAATATGAATAAACATGGTGAGAGATCATAGAGATTAATCAATTATTAATAAATCTCAATATCATATATTTGAAAAATAATATGACCATAGGGAACAATAATAACATAATCATCTATAAAAAAAAATATAAATATAAAATTTTAATATAGAAAATAGAAAAATTTTACATAAAACTATAGTAATCAAAGATAACATTTTATCTATATAAGAGTCAAAATATAATAAAAACATAAATCCAAAATATTCATAATACAACAAATAAATATCATTCAAATATCATGTAAATCTATGATAAAATAACATTGGTCTTACTTTGAGAAATCATAAAATAATAACAAAATCATAAAATGTAAGAGAAGATTTATTAATCTTGCCAAGTCTCATAAATCCTATGTAAATAAAATGGTTTCAATATAATGTATTTAAAAAATATAATGGTCACCACATTTATTTTGAAAAAGTATTTTAATGTGATACCTTATCTAAAATATATTAAATCCAAATTTATTCTTGAAAAAAAAAACTAGACATCTAAATCTATTCAAAAATAAATAACTAAAATATTATCTCCATCTTGAGTACTTAGTATAAAAATTAGGAATTATTATGGTCAAAATCATCCATACACACTTTATTATTTTTGTCTCTAAATATTCTACTTATTTAACTCTAATACTTCTTGAGATTACTATGAATCATGCAAAGTTTAATAATTTTTTTTTATTTAATAATGTGTATATTTCATAATTTTGTTTTCTTTTAGACTTCAACATTGAGCATTAACTACCTTTCCATTATTTTATACACGTAACTATGAGATTGGTATTAATGAAAATAATCTATTTACAAAATTACTTGTTATGTATCTTGTATGACATATTCCTCCTTTGTGTTCTCTATGTTATTCACATTGAATTATTTATGTCTTTTGCCATTAATTACCACAATAGAAGCCACATATGAAATTTTTATTGTGACTAGTAACCCTTGAATTAATTTTAGTTAAATTTGGAATTTGAATGGTTTTTGTGTAATCACCCATGTTTATCCCTTAGTGATGAAGAAATTCTGTTATGAATATATGACAGGTTTATGGATATAAATTTTAATCTAGTGGTAACATGTAATTTTATATCCACACATGAAAACATATTATGGTATCAGTCTCATGAGATCATGGGATGACAATTAGTGGGATGCCAAATTTAATATAGTATGCATAAATAATCTCTATTATTTGAAGGATGGTATCACATACCTTTGGAACATTTTTTTATTAGTGATGGTCACAAACCTATCAACTTCAACTTGGCATTCATGGGTGATTACACTATCCATGTGATAGCATCATATGGTGGCTTGTTATGATATTAAGATCATCCAAAAGGTCATTTAAATCACCTAGTTCCCTTAATAGTGCATATAAAATAAAATTAGGACATGTGACCTACTCAAGAATAAAAAGGATATATAATTCTATATATTCATATGTTCATTTTTAGTCTATGTTTCTATTCATATTGGTTTATATTTATACATGTATGATGTCACCTTTGTATCTTTACAAGTGGATGAATTTATTAAATATGATCTACAAAAAACATTATTATTTTTTATTATATTATCCTATCACATTTGTTTTTATATAAAAAATTAATTATTTATATGTGACCATTAAACACAAGACATGTGGAGGTCTGAGAGTCATCAAGGTGAGCTGTAAATTTTTCCAGGTTATTGTATGAAGGGGTAACTAAAGAAATTTTAGGCATTTATATAGAAAGGGGCCTTGTGTTTTACTATGGCCAAAAGTTAGATGAATGAAATTATGTGAAGGATCTCATGTATCAAAGAGAAACTGGATATAGAATACGAAACCTTAGGTATGCATTGTAAATAATTATATTTAAACTCAAAAGATCTAAAAATGATCTCAAACTAATATTTTATCCATTACCATCTAGGAATATATATCCTTAATGTAGGTTACCCAAATCCCCCTTGAAGAAAATTTTTTATTGTTATTTGATGATTTCATATTCTTCCTCTATCTTCTTGATTTATATCTATCAAAGTTTTAAAACCTAATGTAGGCACTTTATATGGATGGTTAGAAAATTTAGTCACAATTAATATTTATTCTTCAATTTCATACTCTTTTAAGACAATACATAATTTGAAAATGTTTAACCATAAATTTAGATATGTGGGGTATCTAGGGTTAAGAAGGACCAGATTAGATTTTTACATAAGGATGGTGAACTAACCTAATCAATAGGCATGTTAATAGAAAACATAAATAGATAATATTTTCAATTTATAAAACTAACATTTCTAAAATAGTAAAGTATAACTACTAGTATATTTTTCAATAAATTGGTAAAAAAATACACTTAGTTGGTTTACTATGCACATATAGGTTTGGGAAGGAACAAGGAATAATTGTATTGAAAGATGATATTAGAAAAATCATCAGATTATATAAATATCCTTTACGTGGCCTCAAACTCTTTCATTGGATCTAGGTAATTACATATACGTAAGTGTCTAAACTTTTGATAGATGTGTTGTATGAGATGCTGATTGGATCTAGATGTGACCAACTACATCCTACTATTTTTTTTACCTTAATTATAGTGTCTTATATCATGCACACAACTTGTTAATATTTATCAAATCATCAAACCCTAGTTCTTTACCCTTAGAGTAACTATGGGAAAATGGGTTAGTGGTCTCACAATGTTGATCTTACCACAAATAAACCTATGTCAATGGGTTCCACCTACATAGACAATACTCTGAAGAGGGCCTCACAATGATGCATTTCTCCCCTACATGTTGGTTTGTGTGTTCACAAGGGTGAAATGTATGATACGAACATACATGTAGTTACCTATCTTGTAACATGGAAAATATGGCTCATATATTACTATTTGAATACTTCAAATCTATATAAATACTACTTATATGATTGATATGGAAATAAAACAAATAGGGTGGATTTTCTCACTTGAATGCTTGATTGAGTGCTTCTTGGTATGCTACATTGTGATTTGTATGTGATTTATAGATGAGAAATGAATGATTTATAGATGAGGAATGAATGAGGATTTATATTATATACATACCAATACTTTTTATAAATATTTCATATTAAATCACTTAGGCCAAACTTTTGGATAGGTTTCTTTTGAAAATTATATTCCATTTGGGCACTTGACACTTTTTAGGATAGTGGACACTTGTTTCGAGGCATGTGTCTACTTAGGATGTGAGTGTTTAGGGATATACATGATAGTTAAAGGTCATTAATCAAGTTTAGATATTTTTTATAGTATATAAGGCATTGCCATTATAATAATAATGGTTAGATTAAGATATAAATAAATATTCACAAATTGATAGTGAATGTTTACCTTTTAGTAGAGGGAAGGTTTTGAACTATAAGGTACAACCATGATATGTATTTCCCAAGTGTGAAAGACTAATATACCATATAAATCTAATTTTAGTATATAAATTCCTCCTACCCTTAATATAGTAATGAAATTTATAGTTTAAATTAAACAAATGTGCATCAAGTTGTATATAACACACCTTGCCTTTGCATGATCCCAAATTGATTTCCTCGCTTATGACTAACTTGTAATAAATAACAAATCAAAACATAAAATAAGTGTATGAAATATGAAATATGAATAATTTGGAATGATTGAAGGTAATAATATAAATGTTAGGAGTAGATATATTTGTCAATGAAACCATCTTTCCTTTTGGCATTTTGATTTGAAAGGTGTATAGGTGAGTTGTAACATGGAAATTGAGTTTACTTTATCTCAATCATGTAACATAATTATGTGCATGAACTAGTGATTTTGAGTGACTAAAAAAAATCTAACTTACAAGTTTGTTGAGATTGAGTTGTTTAATCAACTCAAACTTTCAAAATTCGAACCAATTATTATAGTAGTTAGCTTGATAAATGTTTGTAAAAGTCCATATTAGGTATTATAATAGTCCATAATTGTATTTTAAATTTGTAAAATGATTTGATATTACACTTTTAGGCATAATTTACATGGAATATTCACCTCATATATATCTCAAGCAAAAATTTGGGTATAATAATAATAATACCAATGTGTACAATACTATAAAAATATGCATTTGAATCATATAACTATGAAATCGAGTGAATTTTAAATCAATTCAAGTGTAGAGGACAAGTTTCTATGACATGACCTCACTTGATCCATAGAATCTAATAACTCATTAAAATTTGAAGAATATGTTTCCATAACATGCCCCCACTATAATCTAGAGATGATGATTACTCAATAAGTGTGGACTTCATGCATTTTTTACATTCTTTAATTGTAATATATAATTATGAAAATGTGTAATTCACACCTCTATGACATGACCCCACTGATATCCCCACTTTTGAGGTGAAGGGATGTATAATCTCGTAGTTACCTTACCTCAAAAGGATAAGATAATTGTATAAGTTGTGTATGGATTATGTAACATAAATGTGTAACATGTATATGTAATTATAGAAATGAATCACATAATATGTGGTCACATAAATTCCTAATATGCATTTAATAAAACATGGAAACATCTAAATAGTAATAGTACAAGATCATCAAGAATTCAAGCACACGCACAAGAGAACTCAAAATTAATTAAAAATGAAAATGGTCTAAGAGGAACCCATACAAGGGAAAGTTTAAATTTGACACAATATAAAATATGTGACTTATTAAAATCTCCAAAAAGCATATAATTATGTATTTAAATGTCTATACAATAAATAATGACATATTTAAATGTCCAAATAGGAAATCAGAGGCATGGGGGCTATAAGGGCCACAATCAATGGAGCATATTGAAATTATTAACTAGTAAATAAAATGAAAGAGAATAAAAAGAAAGGAACACACTCAAGAAAGTGAATAAATGAAATCATAGAATAAAGGAAACCAACATGAACATAGCATACTAGTTCCTACACATGTATTTTCAAAAAAAAATTTAGTAAATAGAATTTAATTTACACTATGAAAGGTATAAACATATATATAGGCATGTGGATGTATATAATCTCAAAAATTATAAAGGAATGTGATAATATAATTATATACCATGTGTGTATCATGATAAAAAAAGTAGATACCCCCATAATACTTGTGAGGTGAGTAGAGGGAAGGACCAAGATATGTGTGTGCATATATCATGCATTTGGCTATGCCTATATCACACTCAAATGAAACGTGAAACATATTTGTAAATGGGAAAGGAATGATATGTTATATACTAAAATGGAGAAAATAACATATGTATAATAAATAGTATAATTAGGAACATGTTGAAATTTAATTTTGGTTTTTTAGAGTTATATGAATGTTTTTGTATTTTGTTA
>JARHVA010000466.1:1972500-2010000 GCA_037957365.1 Torreya grandis
TTATTTTGATGTTTGGATTTTCTAGAAAGTATAGATTTTCATCACAGTTAGTGAGTATTCCTCATTTTCAGACCTTCCAAGTCTCTGTTTGGGGTCATAAAGAAACATTTTTAGGTTATTTTTTTACAGTGCATTATTTTCCAATTACCTCTTAGATTTGTAATCAATGTGGTCTAGTTTTTCTCATAAACTATACTTTCAGTATAAGGCCTAATTTTGCTATTTGTATGTACCAAATCAAAAGACCATTTAGCTATTTTGGCTTGAGGTAACTTTAATGCACTAATTATAAAGTTAAAAGATCATATTTTTCTAGGGGATGATCTTGTAGTATTTTATTTCTTTCATCTCTTAGTTGTGTGTTTTTGCAATGGGGAAATCTCAAATTAAACTCCTAACTCCATATAATTATGCATCATGGAAAAAATTAGTATGGAAATATCTAATGGGAAAAGGTTACACAGGATATTTAAAAGCATATATTCTTGAACCTAATGATGTGAGTACAAAGGTAGTATGGGATATCAATCATGATAAAACTCTTGGGTACATTTAGTCATTTGTCTCTTTTGACTTGAAATTTCACGTTGAAAAACGTAAAACACCTAAGGAAGCTTGGGATACTTTTGAAACATTATATTTTAAAAATGATAAGAGTAAGGGTTATCAAATTAATAAAGATTTGATGAATCTTGATCCTAAGGAGTTTGACAAAATCCAAGACTGTATGTCCAAGACTAAGTAATTGAGAACACAACTAAAGGATTCAAAGATTACTAAAGAGGAATTACAATTGATTCTAAATGTGTTATCCAAGCTTGGTCCTAAGTATTTATTATTTGTTTCTAGATTTTACACTCATTGGGTTTCTATGGGAGATACATATGTTTATTCTACTTTTGATTATTTTTCAAATCTTCTAATCCAAGAAGAAGCAAAGTAACTTCAAATGGACATCATCAAGTCTTCCAAGCCATAAGCATTGGTGGCTAGTGAACCTAAGGTAAAAAATGAATTAGGGAATCTTGAAAAGAAACAAAAGAAGAAATAAAATCATCCACATAAATAATATGAGTCCTCTCTTTACAAAAGGGAATCATCTAAGAAGGAGAAGCCTCGGTGTGCATATTTCAAGAAATTACAGTATGATGAACACAAATGTTACATCAAGAAAATTGATGAATTACAACACCAAATAAATAAGGCTTAATTAATTTCATCCAAAGTGGGTTCATCTTCTTCTTCATCATCATCAATGTTTGAGAACAAAAGGGGAATTAAATTTTGGTAGTTGTAGATTCTAAGTCAGGGAAATAGATCCTTGATTCTAGAGCTTCACATCATATGGTTTCAACATAGAGTATGTTTTCTTTATATGAGACTTGTTCATCACCACCCATTCTAATGGCCAACAACACATCTATGAGTGTTTGTGGGAAAGTATCAATTGATATTTATGAAGGATGATTCAATGTTTTCCTTTGTGTACCATCATTATCTACTAGTATCCATTCTATCTATCCTATTACACATGGTGGAGTAGGAAAGAGTGTTGAGTTTACACCTGATTCTATGATTATTCAGGATTTGCATAATAGAGATATAGTTGTAGTTATGGAGGTAGATCATCAATATTGAGTGTAAAAATTCTCACATTTTACTCCTATTTTTCCTTCAACTGAGGTTCACAATTATGTGGACACTTTTGAGGAGATTAAGTATGGACATTTGCATCTTGGTGTTCTTTCATCAATTGAGGTTATAGAGACATGTGTTGACATTCCATCTCCTCGTTCATCCCTTATTTCATCTATAAAATTTAGTGTTTCTATATCTATGGTTTCTACTGATTCAATGTAGTAGGGCATTCATAGTCTTCTAGATTCAACCATTTGGGATGATTACTTGACATGTATTACAAGCTTGTATTGTGAGTCCTATCTTTCAGACTTAGAGGACACTATTGATTATATTCATCTTCTCTTTGATGAATTTAATTTATCTTCTTTATATGTTGAGGAGGAACCTCTTGACACTCTTGTTATTTACCCACATGATCATTCCTCACAGTTTGACATGATTATGGCTACTATTGAGAAACATTTGGAGGTGGTACCTTTATCTTCATAGAAGACAACTTTGTCTTCAAATCATGTTATACATTAGTTTCCACTCGATCCTAAATTGTCACATTCTTTATTTTGGCATGTGACTCCTGATTGGTTTGTGGCTTCTTTCAGCATCGACATGGTGACACTTAAGCAAAATTTAAAGACTTCATACATTTTGAATTTTCTTCCTTCATATTCCTTTTTATAATGGGAATATTACTTACACACATTCTTGTTCTTGTTTCTTCTTAGGGGGAGGAACATTATTCGATGACCATGGATCATCTTCAGCATTCAGTGTCAAACATGTACCATCAGTGTAGGAGACTCTACATTAAGGGGGGAATACTTTTATCTCTTCTTTTCCTTTATTTTGGGGTGATTATTCATTATATATATATGTGTTGGAATTAGTAGCATATGATTCATGTTTATTCTACCTTTCCACACTTTTTTGCATTCTCACTTTTGGGGAGGAGTTTTTTCCCATGTGGGTTTTTCCTTTACTCTAGTTGAGACTTGTTTGTACATGCTTACCTAACATGGCTTAGTACATCGGACCCATCCATAATTGAATCCTTACATTTTTCGTCTTTTCCTAAGTTACACTTAAGCTAGGGGGGGGTGTGAGGGGTGTTAGTGTGAATAGGGTTACCTTTCTATCTAGCTATTTCTTAGCTTGTTCTCTACTTTAGCTCTCTTCACACTAGGTTAAGTTTACTTAGGGTATTTTTACATTTATCCCACATTGCTTGTGTTTTGAGTCTCTTGGGTAGAATATCCTATATATACAAATTTTTCTCTCATATGAGCATCCCATTCTATTGTATTTCTTTGCATTCTCTTGAGTTGAATACAATTTATTTGGCTCATATGTGATTTATGTTTTTCTTTCTCTCAATCACTTGCATTCTTGGGTAGAAATTTTTCATTTAAAATTTAATGTATAGACCATTACTAATTCATGTAATAGTATGAAATAATGATTTCGTTCTCTAGTGAAAACATAAATAAATCAAACATAATGTATGTTTAAATCCGACCAAAAATTATGATTTTTATTGAATTTTTCAAACATTTAATAGTGAATTAATTTATTTCCACCTAATTTAATGTCACTAGGGACTCCTATGGAATGGTTTGAATAACATGGATACAAATAGTGATAATGTTTTAAGTGACCATTATAAATAAGTCTCAATTTATATTATCTTTGTCAAGACTTATTTCAATATAAATATTAAAATATAATGTATTATAAAAAATCATACTCTAACCTAGTCCTAAATAAACAATTCATAGTTAATACAAGAGGATGAACCTAGGATTTTTTTTATGGAAAACTCCCTAATAACTAGTATAACATTTTTTTTTATTGTTATTAATGTTAAAAACATGTCCATGCATTATTTCAAATATTCCATTAATTTTAATTTTATGAATTTAAAATATGCAAAATTTTCTATTTAACATAAATACTTATACCAAATATAACATCATAATAGGCATTGGTTCTAGGTAAAAATACCTCGGAATACATCCAAATGAATACATGGGATTACATTACCTAGATTTATATGATATTTTAGTTTATGGGCTCATTAAATACCAATTATTCATGATCATATTCTTATTTGAGAAATTAAAATTTTGAATCTTCACAAATGGAAACATAACAAGATTAAAATATGTCAAAAATTCATTTTGTTTTCATATTTAATATCTTCTTCCTATTGACAATGTTATTTGTGAATGACCCAAAATTAATCGTTAGATATAAGGTCATGTCATTGTATTAGAGTTATACTCTTTTGATTCCTCTCATTGAATGCATTTAGTGTCCTATGTTTTACATTATTACTTTATTTTTATATTTTGTACATAATGAATTTTTTAATAAATTATTATCCATAAAAACTTATTGATTAAATTTTACATACGAAATTAATTGTTTTTCATCGTCCTATAATTATTCTAATGTATGAACATCTTCTATATCATCATTAAAGTAAGTAAATTATTATTGTTGTTACTTTCATGTAAAATTCATTCATTTTTGTTGTAATTAAGTTTATTTTAATCTAATACATGTTTTATCTTTATGAATAAGATGACTAGAGTTTATGTCCTATTACACAAGAGGATTATAATTTTTAATGGACAGAGTAATTTTGATTGGCTCAATAGATTTACCTTGAATGAAGGTGTGATTTGAATGATTTCTCAAAATTAATTTCATTTTCTATTTTTAATTGAGGAATGTTTGATATGAAGTTATAAAATAGGGTGCAACGCATCAAAGATAAAATAATTATGGTTTGGGAAGACAATTGTCTATCTTTGGTGGTTTCCTTTACACAAGCTAAAGCTAATGAATTTATAGTGCATGTTTTTATAAGCATGGATATAAATGGATCAAAATAATTAATGTATATATAATAAATGATAAAATCTTGGGATATATAGATATTATGGATGTTATAAATATCCTAAAATTTAAGAGTGAAATACTATATTGTCTCATTGGTTTTTCTCTTAAGTATGACTTAGATGATTATAGAAAGTAAAATGATAGATCAAATATCCAAAATATTAAATAAATTCATCCTAGATTATTTCCAACTACTTATTGAACTATGGGTTATATTTATAAATTCTTTCTAATCAAGGCTAACTAATGTGAAAGGAAACAACCTACAAGATACAACCCCATTCTAAATATTTAAGACTTCCATAGAGGTTTTAAAATCATGAACATGCTTCTTATCTATTATATAATTTTGTAATTTTGAAATGTAATTGAAAATTATTTAGGGGATATTATGTTCAATACAAGGAATGATTCGGTTGTTTCACCAAGCCAAGCCATTTTTTTTGAACTTTTATGGATTTTTAACATATTTTATGGAAATAGAAATGAAACCACACATTGGATGAGCTTAATCATAAGGGGGAATAATTATAGAATCAAAAAATATATTGATGTTAGTTTCATACACACTAAAACTAATATATTTTCATGCCCTCTATTTAGAATTACTAGTAATTTAGTTTAGCTCATCAGTTTTATGTTTTTATTAACCCATGTATTTATGGTGGAATATGAATGTATGCTCTACAATTTATTAAGTGAATCTCACACAAGTGTCCCATGATCATTAAAATATATATATTTAAAATTGTTCTATGTTAAGATAACCAGGTCTCATAAAAATATCAAAATGAGGGAGGGTGATGCAAGAGCATATAGGTTGACAAGAAGTATTGCATACAAAAAATTACATTAGTCAAGAAGTGTATTAGGATTTTTTTCCACAAATATATATTTTTTTCATTGTGTGGAAGTATTATTTTTTGTGTTTATGTTTTTATTGTTATTTTATGTTATCCTTTTTGAGTATCTTCTCAAATTTAGTTTTATTTTTCTTAGTAGCACACCCATGTCAGTAATGATCCATGTATACATTGTTTCATAATTGTAACTAATTATTATATAATTGAGCCTGAGAGTCCTAATGTGATTTTTTATAATAATCTATAGTTACCATGTGAAAGTGATTAGAATTTATGTACTAGTTGATAACACTACCTAGATCATGCTATCTACTCAATTTGATTTTTCACGATAGATTAAGATGAGTGACAAAGATTCATTGAGGTTATTAGAGATTAATTATTAAATTTGTTTGTAAATTTATAAATCATTTAAAAATAAATTATTAAAGTTAATTTATCATCATTGGGAAAACATAATAGTCAATATATATAAGTTTTACGATTTTACAAACCTACAATGTTGTGAAAATTAATATGTATTTGGATATATTATTGAATGATTGGAATTTAATTTTGAAATTCATGGAAGATGATAAGGATTTAATTACTAATGTTATTGATATGTTTTGGGATGAATTAATCTGTAACATGTTCTTTATATTTGGAAATGTGAAGACATTTAATGTTTGAGACACACTAAGGTGTCATAATGTTGTTAGAGGGGGAAACCACTTAATGTAAGTAAGTGATTATTATGTTTATATAAACAAGACCTAAATCTATGTTATGGGACTTATTAGATTATTTAGATAGTAGTTATTAAATATAATAGATTTATTATAAATAAAGTGAGTTACCAAAGCATATATGTATAGATCTGATGTTGTAAGAAATTTGATTATGATATCATAGTGTTTAGTGTATTAATGGCATTGTGTTGTATAAAATTATATTAGAATCAAGTAAATATATGAGTTATCATTGTTACATTTCATGATAATTTATGTTGAGTATTCTAAGGTTTGAGTAGTCAAAGTCATTTCTTAATTGAGAACCTTAACCATGACTACATTAATTGGTATCAAATCAAGATAGTTTTCCTTGTTATTGACTATTTCTTTATTCATTTGAGAGTGTGAGTAGTGTATGTAGTGGGCTAGGATTTAATTAAAACTATTATATCTCTAAATATCTATAATTAGAGAAGGTAAATCAAATGGATCCAAATGATACCTAATGTTCAAGATGTGACAAATGGATTGTATATCTAACAAGATGGGATCGTATATCATCTATATCAAATTAAAGGGTTATAGAGGATTTAGGTCTATGACACAAAAATGTAGATTTAAATAGACTTCTATGTAAGTAATCTATTTTATGAATAAGAAATGTAAGTAGTTGTGCAAGTAAATTAAAATAAAGGTGAAGGGTTAGAATTGTAAAAATGGGTAAGGTGCCATGGCTAAAAAATGGGGATCTAGGGAACCTAAAATATATAGATAACAAGTACAAGAAATTCTATAGCCACACTAATTATAAGTCTAGAAATAACATAGATAAGGATAATGTAGATGATATTTATGGATTATATAGCACCTCAATATTATACAATTGGAAAAATTAGACCTTGGTTGTTCCTCTTAGTACTAGAACTTTTCCCACTTATGAAAGTCTCACATATTCTCCATCGTGTGCCCCTTGGCCTATCTCTTAGTTAGACTATTCTTATGTTGATGACCAAGGCTTATTAGAATGATAAAAATGTACTAATATTTCACTTCTAAAAGTCTTGATCATGTACCTACTTTCCTTCTCCCTGAACACTAATGCCTAAGATAGACACTATTTTGAACACTAGTGTCATGACCCAATGCTAGTGTCTAGTGCCCTAAAGTCATCTATTTTGAAAATGACATGTATTTGAATGGTCAGCCTAAGTGATTTAATGCAAGTTACTTTTCCAAATGGATTTATATAGATATAATATCAACCCTCATTCATTTGTCACCTAGCAATACCTAGAAAAAACCAAAAAAGACCAAGGAAAGTTATCAAAAGAATTTTATCAAACATTAAATTGAATAAAAATTTCCTATTTCCATATCAAACATAAGAAAAACACATCCACATGTTTCAATTATTAAAGGAGTAACACAAGATCTATATTTACCAAGTTAAAATATTTGCCATTATTATACTTTATATGTATTCCATGACTCACACAAAATAAAACACATAGGGGAGACCTACATTAGTCTGAGGCCCTCTTCAAGTTATTGGCAATGTAGGAAACACTCACTGATATATGGTTATTTGGGGTTAGCTCAACATCATGTGCCCACTAACCCATTTTTCTCCAAGTTCACATGAAATTTAATAACTAGGGTTTTGACATTTCATGATGATTGATAGTCCATGACATATATTTCAATTCCCAAGAGTGAAGGTGAAGTCAAACCCATAAATATCTAGGTGGTTGCATCCTTTTACAACAAGTATTTTGTGTAGGACACTTATGTTAAACATAGATAATAGTGTCAATGTAATATTCAAATGTTGATGTTGGTAATTGGATATCTAAAAGAGTCCAATCCAAAATCTAATGAATATTCTAGAATCATATTATATACCATTTTTTACTTGTTCTGGATCCACCACTATGTTAGCATTAGAACCAACTATGTTACTTGTTTGTCATTTCCATATATAACTTAGTTCTACTTTCTATATTTAGACTATACTCAACATAATAAATCTAGTGTAAGTTTATATTTGAGTGTAGCACCTAATTGGCCTATTATAAATATAATTATCACTTGTGTGCATTATAATTTCTACATTCTTAAACCCATCTAACCAAGTAAAGATCCTCATCAAATTTAGGGTTAAAAATTTGGTGATCCTATCATCTAGAACACAAAAGCATGTTTATACTATTTTTATTTTAAAAAACCCATTATTTACACATATTTTTCATAGGAACCCCTACTACTCATACTATCCCCTCATGACCATAGATTCATATTTCACATACATAGAGCATCACTGATATTGTACTGACAAATATTGAACCTATATTTACTCTTAGATAATGCCACAATATTGTTACATTGATTTCAAAATAGTGAGATATATATTACTAACCATTGGATGACATCATAATATGATATTTTCTTTTCAAAAATTCCAAAATACCAAAAAAACAAAAAACATTCAAAAATACAAAAATATTTTCAACACCTACATGTTATATTGTCTCCTTAACATCTATGTGTTAGTTATATATTTATAGATATAATAAATATTAATTATATATGTGATCATAGGAATTTTATAATATAAATGAGGTTAGATAAAGTGTTAGTTTCAAAAAATAATCAAATCAACTCATTAACATTCTAACATCTCTAAGCCTAGAACATAGGGGGAGCATAATGAACAAAATACATATGAAAACACAACTCAAATTCAAAAAAATAATCCTTACCTTCCTTGAGATATCCAAATTATTATTTCAAGGCTTGTTTAGCTTGTGATCAAAGATTCTTTGGAAATGGAGTATTCTTTTATCGTTCTCTCTTTGGAGCCATTGTTGGCTTGTGGCTTGATATGCTTGCTTGATGGGGCTTGGCTCAATATTTGGGCATTATAACACTATTGATTTTTATCTTTCTAAAAAACCTACTTTATAAATTTACTCTATCCAAGCACTCTTTTGAAGAGGCCTAGGCATTTATTTATAGGCTTAGGAACTAACCCTAACTCAAGGTGAGTTAAAGTGTAATTTAAACATAGAATGGGTTCAAACCTAACCTAAGTGAGTTAATTAAACCTAGTAGCATTAAAAGGTGTCAAAATATCATGATTTAAAATGAATAGGCATGGGTGAGATATTTTTTAGATATTTTCAAAGGCTTCATAACTAAGAAAAGTTAATCATGAAAAACTAGGATATTTCATATTTTTGAATTTCCTTTTTTAATATTCATTAATTACACATGGATAATTCAACTAGGATTTTAATTTGGTTTATATTGTTAATTAATTATTATTATCCATTTAGATATTTCAATATTTGATTTTATATGTCTGTGTGCTCCATTTAATAGGTCTATAGGCCAAATTTCATGTTGTGATGCCAAAGGATGATTAGAGATGAATCTGTGAGAGGTTTTTGTTGCTTACAATAGGATACCCAAATTATGGATGTCTCAATGAGACTCTAAGATTTTATGAATGATGATAAATCAAATTTGGGATGTTTAGTGATTCTTAGGCTTAATTTAAAAAGGTTGGTAGGAATCAATTTGATGTCCCGTCAAAGGCCATTGGTGGTTAGTTTTAGGTGTCTATATTTTATCCCTATTTGGAAAGGCACTTCAAGTTTTAATAATAGTAACATCTTCTCAAATAATTATAAAGTCTTATATTCTTATGACTTCAATGATAATGGATAAAATATAGGTGCCCCTTCAAGAGAGTGGTTGGTAAAGGGGTCTACAAATGGTCCTTTTAAAGGAGGAAATGATTGGACCAAACATATGAAATGGGGTGGAAGGCACTAATTTTCCCATAGGAAGTTATAATGAATGGTATATGGAACTACCATATTTAAGGTAGACAAAAAAGATGATTTTCCTATAGGCAGTTATAATCATCAACATAGGTGGGATAAAAAGATAATGATTGCTTGAAGGTCATTATAATCATTAAAAAAGGCCTAGCTTAACAAGAAATTAAATTTCCCAAAGGTGGTTATAATCATTAGTAGGATAAAAACATGCCCCAGTTGGGTGGATAGAGATGATGATTTTCCCAAAGGTAATTATAAGAATTATCTAAATGAAAAGATTTCCTAATTAGGAAAAATAAAGATAATGATTTGCCCAAAGATGGTTATAATCATCAACCTTAAAATGGATGGAAAAACAATTATTTTCTTAAAGGTAGTTAGAATAATTGGTAATGAAAGTGGGATGGTATAAACTAATTTGCACAAAGGTGGTTATAATCATTATACCCTCATTATGTCAAACATGATATGGAAGATGATGGCTAATTAGTATAGAGGATAAAGATGAATCTAGGAATCCTACTAGTAGGAAAATGTTCATCCAAACTAACAAAGGTTTAAATTATGTTTTTGTTTAATTACTCTATGTAGGATATGATTTGGATTAGATTGGGAATATTTCTAGTGCTAAGGAGATATATCATTGCTTTATTGATGTGTAGACTCATGAAGCTAATTTTTACTATATCACATGATGATATGCATCATGATAGAACAACATGATAACATGGTTGAAATATACATAATGATTTACTTGCAATCCAATACTCAATGGAAAACAATGCACCAATGATAAAGACCATGATGATAATGTTGACACATGAATATGGATGCATTGAAGAATAATACATAAGGAATCATCTAGTGAATGTACATAGATAAAATCAAGGAACAACAAGAAATAAAAAAGTATGCAAATAAACAAACAAACAAAATGACAAAATAGTAAACAAAAAACAAACATGAAAAAGAATAGAAAACATAAATAATAGTTAATTACAACGTTAGTACAAATAACATGATATAAACAAGATGATCAATGCCCCTAGAGGATATGAGACAATCAAATAAAAATATATGGGGGAAGAGAAGAAAATTAAGGGTGTGGTCAAGTTATCACTATATTAACTAGGCAAGTCGACACTACCTATACAAATCCATGGATGTGATATCTAACAAAAACTTTAGGTCAAATTTAGTTCTCCTAGTAAATGAGATAGAAGAAAATGATGAAAAGGAAAACATGATGGATTTTATAGAATAATAGGAATGGTCTCATAAAATGGTGAGAGCATGGGATAAAAGTATAATAATGATGAGGAAACTAAATGACAAGTGGTTTCTTATGACTTAGTGAGGGTTCCCAAAATCTATAAGGTAAAGAAGTGGTCTATGTTTTTGGATTTTCTCAAATCAATTTAATAAATATTTTTGGATTTATAGGTATCCCAACTTGATGAATAATTATGAAATACTAAATGGTTAAATATTACAAAATGGTGAGAGCGTTCAAACTTAAATAATTTCTCATAAAATGGTGAGAGTGTGGTTTAGGTTACTCAAAAAATGATGAGAACATTAAAATTTATGTTATTCACAAACTGTCGAGAGTGTGAAAAAGGGTGAATAATTTAAGCTCAATGTGAATCAAGAACTAGTTAAATAGTCATATGATGGGACCTCAAGTCACTATAGTTATACCTTACAATAGAGGTATCTAACTAGTATAGTAGTCAATTCAAACAAAATAAGCATAGTTGGCAAATGGCACAATATGACATATGCATGGAAAGGTGGTACTTCAAGGCATGATAAACAAGTGTTTCCCATAGTTTACCCATAGGTTCTTGTAACTAGGAAATAATGGCATAGATCAATGATACTAATTTTCCCATAGGAGTTTATAATTAGTAGCATGATTGTGGGACACTAATTTTCCCAAAGGTGGTTATAATCAGACAAAATTGGTATAGAATGGAATAAGAAATTAAGGATGCAACTAAAAAACCACTATCATATTGCTCAAAAATATAACCTCTATCTAGAATAATTGAAACATATATTGATACTTGATTTGAATCTTTGTTTTAAAAGCGGTCATGGAACCAACAGAATAGAACCAAGGTCAAACATGGTAGGGATGGATGGTGAAAACAACTTGGTCAAAAGGAAAGGTATGGTAGAATGGAATGGTGGAATGAAAAAGTGATATAATGATATGTTATAAAGAATAAAGTTGATATTATGGTATAATTGAAATGGTATCCATAGATAATACACCAAGTGACTCAAGTGAAGTAATAATTGAGGTGTATAATATTCATTAACTCATCAAGTTCATCCACATCTCATGTAATGATCTTGTATGCTCTAGTGCCATAGTTTGCAATAATGATGAAAGGGATTCCCTAGTTGGTTTTAAACTTGCCTTTATGTTTCTTGTCAATTGTGGTATTATTTTGGTTTTCTTTAAGAACAAGATCACCAAGATTAAATTCTCTATGTTTCACATATTGATTGTAGTGGCCATAAAGTTGGTTTTGATATTATTAAAGGTTATTAAATTCATCCAAACAGTTCTCATCAAGTAAGTCCAGATCTTGTAGGTGAGCTACTTGATAGTATGCATTATCTAAGACATGATTCAAAGAGATATGAAAATAAGGTAACTCAACCTCAATAAGAACAATGGCCTCAGTGTTATAAATAAGTGAATAAAGAGTGGCTCCAATTGGAGTATAATTATTGGTATGGTATACCAAGAGGGTGTAGAATATTTGAAGGTGTTAATCATGGCTAGCATCATTGACAATATTTTAAAGGATGTTGACAATGGTTTTATTAGATGCTTTTCCTTGGGCATTACGTTATAGCTAATATACCATGGAAAAATGTCGTTTATTCTTATACTCAGCATATAGTGATTTGACATCCTTTTTATTGAATTATATACCATTATTAGATATAATGTTAGAGGGGATACCATAGTGGAAAATGATATGGTAAAATATGAATTCAGATTTTTTTTTATATTCACGTAAGTGAGAGGTATAACTTCAACACACTTAGTGAAATATTCAAGTGTAGTAAGGATATGCTTATGGCCATCAGATGAGATGGGGTTTATCTTCCCAATGAGATAGAGGCCTCATATAACAAATGACCATGGTGTAATAATTGGTTTCAAAGTCTTGTATGATGTATGAATTATATTGGAATACCATTGACATTTATCACATATTTTCACATATGCAACTGTATCTACATCTGCCATTGGCCAATAGGACCTAGTATGCAAGAGATTTTTGGATATGACTACTCCACTTATGTGGGATCCACATACTCCTTTGTGAACTTCCCATAATTTTAATGTATATTTAATTGAAATTAAACAACAAAGTAGAGTTCCATCAAAACTACATCAGTATAGTGGTCATCCAAGTAAGGTATAATATGTGGCATGATGGATAAAGTATTTGGATTATTTATAGGATAGGTCTAGTGGAATTATTTGGTCATTAAGATATTAATATAGGTATAAATACCAAATTGAGATGGGACCAACCATATCATAGATTATTATGATAGTTGAAGATACATGATTTGGTGCTAGAAGATTTTCAATGAGGAACTAGTATTCTTTGGTCATATCTGTATGATGAATCAATGATCCAATAGTAACCATGGAATATTATATTATATTACTATCTCATGGTATATCTTAAACTATATATCATCAATTTTTTTTTGAGAGTGTCGACCATAGCCTTGTATGGTACCAGCTTGTCATACTTGGTCTAAAAATGGTCTATAACTTGATTGATGATTAATTGATAATCATCATAAACCTTTAGATGATGTATGTTCCATTTTAATTCCTATTGAATCCCTAAAACAAGTGCATCATATTCTTACATGTTATTGGTACAAGAAAAGATGATTCAAAATGATTTATATATTAGATCCCTGTATGGTGTAATAAACAAAAGGGCTACCCCAAATCCATGTGCTATGAATGGTCTATGAAAATATAGCTTCTATTAATGCTCTTCAAGATGTGTTTCAATTATGTTCATAATGGATTCATGTAGGAATTGAAATGTTATTGGTTCTATATTTGTAAGGGGTGCTTTAACAAGTTGACCAATGAGAACTTTTTCCTTGATAGATTTTTGGTTGACATACTCTATCTCAAAATCACTGAGAAACATGATCCATTTGGCCATGTGGGTTTGTAAAGTTGTTTTAGATAGTAGATACTTGAGCGGATCTAATTTATAAATTACCACGGTCTTATTGTTAAACATGTAATGGCATAGTTGTTGAGCTATGAATATCATAGTTAAATAGGCTTTTTCAATGGGCATATAATTGTGCTCATATATTACCATTGTAAAAATTTAAAAATACACAACATGATCTTTTACATTATCATCATGATGAGATAAAATTACCTCTAGGGATTTATCAGTTATAGATAGGTATAGTAAAAATGGATTTCTTGGCATTGGAGGTAATAAAATAGGCATATTTGCTAGATAGTCCTTTAAATGTTGAAAATCTTTCTAGCATTCATCATCCAAATGAAATGTGACCCCTTTCTTCAAAAAGTGTGTGAAGGGGTCGAAATTGTCTACCAATTGAGAAATGAAGCATCTGATAGATTCTATGTTACCATGAAAACCTACAAAGCTACTTCAAATTGGTCGATGGTGGCATTTATGTAATGGCTCATATTTTGGTTGGATCGACTTCAATGACTTAGCAAGACATAATGAAGCCAACATTTTTACCTAAATAAATTTTAAAAACACACTTCTTAGGGTTGGGATTAACTTTGTATTCTCATAGTCACTCAAAAATCCTCCATAGTGCTACTGCATGATCAATCCTGATATTTGATTTACTGAGTATGTTGTCAACATAGTCTTCAATAATATCATTCATCCTATCATGAAATATGATGGTAATAGATATTTGATATGTGGCCCCTACATTTTTGAGACCAAATGGAATAACATAATAATAAAATATTCCCCAAATATTAGTGAACATTGTTTTATGTTCGTATTCTGGTATAATCTAGATCTAGTTGTAACATAATAATATGTCCATCAATGAAAGCATTTCATAAACTATTGTGGAGTTGATTATCATGCCAATGTTTGGTAATGGAAAGTAATATTTGGGGAAGGCTTTATTTATGTATTTGAAATTATAGCAAATCATGATTCCTTATAGCTTTTTATAAATGGGTAAAACATTGGAGATTCACTCTAAATAGTTGATCAATCAATACATCTCACTTCCAAGGGGTTTTCCAACTCTTTCTTCACTTAGAAAATAATGAAATGATGTATCTTGAAAAAAAATTCTTTCATAGGTTTGGCATTAGGATGTACCACAAGGTTGTTTACAACTAAGGCAAGGTCTAAACCAAGCATATTGGAGTAGGCCTAGGAAAATATATCAACAAACTTCCTCAAAAGGGCTATAAAGACTTTACATTCCTTCTCAACGAGGGATGTGCCTATCTTGATCCAATTTGGGTCATCTAGAGTCCCAATGTTAAATTTTATGGTGTCTTCTATAATAATTGTTGAACCATCTTCTAGAATGGTTCACAAAGATTTTAATTAGCCTGCAATCATAGAGTTATCTGTTAAGACTTTTTCCTCATGTTCTCCTAAGCATGATGAATTAAAATCCCCCAATGGTATGGATGGCCTTGTCATAAATAATATTGGAAATTATTGGATGATTTGATCAAAATCCTATTTGTATTCAAGACTAAACTCAGACCTATAGGCAAGTTCATCATTGGTTCTCTCCTGAGCTATGTTTGATAAAGGTTAAACACCCCCATCTAATGGTGCCTAAAATAGGTTTTCACCATTAAACTAGACTTTCTCTTTACTATTTACCTAGTCTAAATATTCCTCAAAGAGGTTCTCACTTTAAGACCTCAATGTTTCATTTAATTGTTTTTAGAAGGGTGTTCACCCATTCTCCAAAATAGGCTATAGGATCTACTTTGATTGAAAACCCTTATTTTTGGTCTCCCAACAGAACTTTGTCCCTAAGGCATAAAAAATAATAGAAGCTCTCATCATTATAAAACTCATCAATCGAAATTATTGATTCTTTTTGGTCCCATTATATCAATTAAGGGTAATATAATAGAAGTGGATTATGGCAAATGATTGATTGAAGGGTAAAAATGGCATTATTATCAAATAAATTGGTATTGGATAGGTCATTAAAAATTCTATGATCAGACTATGTTTCACTATCATCATCATTGTCACTAGTCATTAGTAATGGAACTCAAATAAGATATGTGGGGTCACCCCCATGTGGTTCAAATCCAAGTCTATAAGTTACTTTATACTGAGTGGTAGAAATTGGCTCAAGTGGACCTTGTTGATTTAGCATGAGGCCTCCTCATTCATAGGCATGATTTTCCATGATTTTTTTTGAAATTTTATACTTGGTATCTAGGTAATAGTTAGCCATTTTGTTGTTATACAACTAGGATTCATCATTTGCAAGAGGGTCCTCTTCTTGGATAGAGGCTAGTATAAAAGTGATAGGTGTTGGACTATGCAATTTGGATTTGCCCTTTCTTTGCCATTCCATGTAGGGTATTTTGTATTTTAGTCTTCCAAAAGACTTGGGGTTTTTTGGAAGCTTAGCAATGTGGAGTGTATCATGGGTCAAATATTCTCTTGGCCCATTAGTCGAGATAGTATAATTATTGGATATTTTAGGAGGTGGCATGTGGCAAAGTGAATAAAGGGTATCAAGATCAATGAAACTGGCCTCTAGTGAATAAAAAATTATTTATTGTCCCTTATCCTTCTTAAGACCTGATTTAATCTAAAATGATATTTATAGATTTGGTACTTAGCCTCTAAATGCTTGAAATGTTCATATGGTTGCAAATATCTATGGATGGTAACCTCCATATCTCTATGGGGGAACTTGATACATTGGTGCAATGTTGAAGGGATTATACAAATTTAATGTATCTAAAGTAGACCCAAAAGCATATTATATGATAGTTCAAGGTCTAACACATGACATAACATATCATGGGTCAAGGGTCTAATGATAACTATCAAGATAATGGTGCCTTATGATTCTTATTAATCATTGTCATAGGATTTGATCATGATATTTTATATATGGAGATCAACTATAGTGTACTCAAGGATCTTGATGATCTTTAGAGACATAATATTTTGGTCTGATCTATTATCTATGAAGACACACTTCACTTTATATTGCATTATGATAAATTTTATGTATAATGGATTATTATGTAGTGGGATAAGGGATGACATATTTCTTTGGTTAAAGGTTAATTATTGGCCTAGAGCTAGATGTCCAACCAAAGCTTGAAATTTTTCTATAGATATGTCATTTGTAACTTGGGATCGACCAAGTAACTCTCTTAGGATTTTCTTGTCAATGGTAGACGTACATAAAAAATCTAAAATGGATATTTGTGTGGGTGTCTTTTGAAATTATTCCACAATAATAAATCCCTTTTCTTGCACAATGGTAAATGGCTTATCCCAACCAAAATAGTTGGTTGAATGGGAGAAGTGGTAGATGGCTAGGAGCCTGGTATGGTAATTTTTGACTATCAAATTATGATTACATAATCAAGATTAGATACAAGACCATTATTGTTCAAAAATGATGGTGGAGGGGGACCAAGATAAGTCTTAGTTGCCAGTGTACTTGTGTGTGGTCAGGAGATAATGACAAGTTATGAATATAGGGTCTAAAAGTGGTAATCCATACTTTTTGGTACACTTGTATGTTATTCTAGGTTAAAGAAGGATCACCGGCATGGGTTGGTTGATTGGGTATGACTAGCAATAATCTTGGTTGATTGGTACTCATTTTTGGATTGATGGAAATAGTGTTAATGTAACCTCTTACAATATGAACTACAACCTTGTTTTAGTCATGTGTAATTACATAATAGGTCTGTTAGTTGTTAACATCATTTTGGCTTTATTTTTCTCCATTCATTTGAAGTTATTAGTTATGCTACTAATTTTGTTGGTTGTACATTGGCTGTTGATACTATTATTATTATTATTATTATTATTATTATTATTATTATTATTATTATTATTATTATTATTATTATTATTATTATTGGTTGTTATGTTGGGGAAAGGTGTTTTTATAAAAACCAAGGTTCTGATTAGATGTAGAAGATCAATGATCCAATGTTATCTCTCTATTTTTAAACATATTTCTTTTCATCAAATGTTTAATTTTCACATAATAACACAAATTATGGCCATTAACCCAATGATATTCATAGAATTTATTTTGTCTATACTATTTTGGATAGTTAATTCCCTCTAAATAGTGATTTGGAATGGGCTAGTTAATCAGATTAATTGTGGCAAGATTGAAAAACACTAATTAAATGGGTTCTCCAAGGTAACTAAAGATGTGATGACTAGGTAGATTTATCCATAGAAGAGGGGTTTATAAAGGCATAGATTACTATATTTTTTTCACTCATCTTGGTGGTTGTGCTTACTGCATTTGCTAAAGAGGTTTATTTTTTGGAATAATTCTAATAAATGAAATACACTGAGAAGATGGTGTTTTTATTATTTATACATGTCATGACTTGATTAATCCATTTCCAAAAACATTCTTGTTTGATTGAAATTCTTGTGTTTGTCATAATTATTATCCTGGATTAGTTATGATGCTTACATTTGGACTTGGTTATGATTTTGGCCATTATTCTGATATTGATTCTAGCTTTGACTAGATGAGGTAATATTTATGATCCCTTTGTTAATAAGGGATATTTAGATCAACAAACCTTTTTTAGTGATTTATTTAAAAGTGTGTTCACATTGTAGCTCCAAATGGTAATATATCTCACTATGCAAATTTTTGGTAAACATAGTGGCTAGTTACATATCTGGTAGACTATGGGTGAATTGGATTGTAAGGGATCTCCATTGCTATAGATAAATAAATAAAAATCACTATCATTTTGTTTGGATTGCATCCAATATACCAATTAAATCTCATGTTTGAGATTGTAGGAGAAGTGTTGCTCAAACTTATCTAAAAGATCATCAAAATTAGATACTAAATTCTTTGGTAATTTTAGGAACCATTCCAATGCTTGTCCTTCTAAGCTTCTTAGAAAAAATGTAAGAGGTATATGTCACTATAGTCCACTAGTTGGAAAGAAATAAATAACTTCACCAAATGTGCCTTGGGGTCACCTTTCCCCTTATATTTGTCAATTTTTGGTGATTCATAGCATGGATGAAATTGTATTTACATGTACTCCATGTTAAAGTGGTAGAAACACACATCATCTAAATTAAATTTTTTGGTTTTCTTCCTTCATTTGTTGTAGTTTTTGTGCAAGGAAACTAGAGGGAACATTGGCTTGAGGTGGAGGCTAGGCAGTCACAAGTAGATTACTTTGACCAAGGTATAAAAGAGGCATTTGTTGGGGGATGTTGGTTTGCATTAGGAATTTTCTAGGAATATGTATATATGGATTAGGGTGTGATTATTAAAATTTCACATGTTATGGTGTGATATTCTAGTTAGGATTGGGTATATGGGCCTAGTTTTGGGAAAATTGTAGCTAGGAGGGAAGGATATGGTCATTTAATGCCTATTTTAGTTGATAAGGACTAGTTGCCGACTAGTTAAACCTTGATGATTAAGGGGAAATTGTGAATGAAGGCACTATCATTATATTTATGTTATTTTTGACATGAAAGGTAATTATTGCCTAATTGGTACTTGTGGAACATTGGAACCTCTTGGTTACATGAATCCATGTTGGGAAGTAGATGCATGTCAAAGGTTTGGCATTTTTCATTGACCAATATTTATAAATTATTGATTATATATCATTTCTGGTTTTACTAGTATGTTTGTCTATAAATGAAGAGATATTTTCATCACTACCTAATGAGGTAGAACATCAGTTTCCCCCTATTGAGGTGGAAATATGTTTTGCCTCTACTATGTGTGTAGTTGGATTTTGCATGTTATTGTGGAATATTAGTCATCACCTATTGTGGTGGAGTAACATTCATCACATTATATTGAGGCATGGTACTAATAATTGCTTAAATACTTAATCCTTGTGATTGGGTGCTTTAAGAAGTAGCTGGTTGAGGATTAGAGGTAGTTGTGTGATTTTGGGAGGTATAAGTTCCTTCCCCCTACATTTTCAAACCACTCATGGTGTTGACTAGAGGCATATTTTTTTATTGACTATTTGTTTGTGAATTTACACCACTTTGGTATGAATTAGACATTTCTTGCATGTCCTCCACTATGTTTGGCTCATTATTTTGCATATAACTAGAAGATAGTTACTTGATGGTGGGGGCATTGAACATGTCTCCAAATGATGTAATTTGCATGAATAGTTATATACCTTAATTTTTTTAGCCTTTAAATTCCATTAATACTCTAGTTGAAGGAGCTAAATCAATAAGAGGAACATTTAACATGGTCATGTTATTGAAATTATGCACTATGTTTAGGTACATTTGGTATGCTATCTACATCTATATGAAGTGGTTCTCTATGAGTACCTTCCTTATGAAAAGTACACAAGGGTCCTGATATGTCATCAATACTATAACATGATAATTTATAGAAGAGGCATGTTCAATTTTGGGATTATAAGTCATGTTGTCGGGCATTATTACTAGACTTGGAAAGTTATCATGGTGAAAGTTTGCAAAAATTTATCATAAGTTGATGGAATTATAATGTAGTATAGTTGATTTTGGGCTTATTATAAAATTTAATGTATGCTAGCTAAGTATTATGCCATCTATTCTTGAACTTACTTTGAGTATGGATGTGTGTCGACCAAATAATGGTCTAAAGGATCTTGACTCTATTCCCCTAATTGAGCATTGTATGGTGGATAAATATCCTTATCATAAACCACATCATCTCCATAGGGGTCTTGAATATATTCTTCTTGTGTGACCATATTTACATACCTTGGATTATACATAACATAACTACATGTATAGTGAGACATGGTCAAATCAATGTCGAATGTTTTACAATATAAGGGGTTCGAGTTATACAAACTCTAAAATGCTATGTCTAAAAATAAAAAAAGGTTCAAAATTATCTAAATTGGTTAAAGGATGGATTTGTATCTCCAAAATGGTTTTTTATAAAACTTACTATAAAATAGTATAACATCAAATATCTAAAATTAAATGTCTCACACAAAAAGTTCAAGTGGATGAACTAAAAAAAATGACAAACTCTAGGTTTAAATTTTTCAAAATAGGTCTAATATAAGAAAATAAAGGTTGCTAGGTCTTTTGGTCAAATTCAATGTCAAAATATAAGCTCAAAAAAGGCATGTGTTAGGACTCTTAGCCAAACACAACATCAAAATGTAAACTTAAAACAAAGGGGTATTTAAGATAATAAACATGGAAGACATTATCATAGATGAGGCACTTGAATTTATACATGAACTTGATAAAATTTTCATGAGGCATGAAATAAAATACACTTACAGATGAAATATTTTCTCCCAAATAAAGGTAAAAACAAATAGATTAAAATTTGGGTAATGAATTAACCTAAGTTACACAACCCAAAAGAGAAATATCAATATCTAAGCCCCAATTAGACAAGGCCTAAATATAAATCAATCAATGTTTGAATTTAGAATTGTCAAGGTTAATTAAAAACTAATCTTATAAAAAACTAGGCTTTTGAACAAATAAGCTAGATAAATTAAAATAGCATAACAACACTAGACAAAGACCACAAAGGCACACATGGATTGGTTAATTTTTTGAAAACTTGGACACAAGACAAGATGATTCTCTAAAATTATTTGAGAAACATAATAATGTTATCACTCTCTAAATATTTAAACAATTAATAGTTTTAAAGACTCCAAGGCACAAAAATTGAATTGATTTAGGTAGAGTAATGTTACTCATTTTAATCAAGTGACACATAAAATTTTTGACATAAATTTCAATGTAAAAATCATAGTGTCAAATGGATGGCATAACACCTCCTCAAATAAAAAAGTAGTATGAACAAACAATTCATTTTTTTAGTGGGAAGACAAATAAAGATTAAAACTCAAAATACTAAGTAATAACAGAATAAAGACCAAATACAAGTAAATCATCCTAAGCCATAAAATAATAAAGTTGCATCATATTATTGAAATCCAATCTATATGCATACTCTTGGGAGGATTTTAAGTGTTAATAAAAAAATAAAAATGCATGAAGTATTAGGGTTTTTACACCCCCTTCTTCTAGGAGATTGTATGGTGACATAGACCTTCAGGATACTCACCCTGCATCAATACTATTTCTACATAAAGTGGGGTTTATCTAAAACATAAATTTTTTGACTGTTTATATGGTCCTAAGTATGGATAATTCTATAGATGCCTCATGTCAATTGAGTTCATATCAATTAACGTATTATGTAAGGGTCTATTCCTTTGCATAGTGATTCCATCTATGTACAACTTAGTGGAATCACCTGGTTAACCATGCATAACTTAGGTTTTCATTATGAAAGGAGAGGTTATCTGCTCAACCCCTTAGATATTATAGTATCTACCTTGATTTGTATACCCCTCCATGGAAATGGGTTGAGACAATTATGGGAGATGAATCCTTAGGTCAAACATTTTGTAAAGAACTTGTGAAGAAGCTATGAACTCCCCTTCACAAGCTAAGTTACATGAAAAAATGACTAAGTGGAAAGACTTTAGAGGTTTCTTTTAGATCACCCAAACCATATGGGTTTTTGGGAGAGTCTAGGAAACATTCTTTCCACGCCTTATACTAGTCACAAATCACAAGTGAAAAGGTGATTTTGGTCACCCAAGTTCCCTAGAGGGGATGGGGGAAGAGCATACATTCACTCTTCATTTTGTACAAATAAAAAAACAAGTGTCAAACACCATAAATAATTTACAATCTAAGTGAATTTTGATTTTAGGCACTTAATGAAATGTTTGATTAATTTCCTTGGCCCTTTGACTTAAGTGTAAAAACTTGTAAGAATTTGCATAAAACAACTTAACATAAATAACCTAGGTTCATTTTTTAACCAGTTAAAACCAAATACTAAGACTTAACAATTTTATTTTAGGAAAAAAATGAAGTGTTTAGGAATTTAAACTTGCACATTCCTATTCTAGTCTAGCCTTAGTCCTACAAAAATTAGAGGGTTTCCTTATGCTCTAAAACACATTTATAGATGAGCAAACAAGATTTAAAAATTATCTCCTAGGTTTCTGTTTTTTTTTGACATAGTGAATCGATGCTAATTCATGTAGGGATCAATGTTAATAGGTATGAGTTGGTGTTAGTTGATAGGAATCATCATTCATTCTATAATGTCTTCAAAAAGATAAAAAATAGAATACATTTTATTATAGAAAAATAGTTAACAGGATGAGCATAAATCCAAGAAATAGTACCAAATCTTGTAGTAAAATGGTTAGAAAAATGATATCTAAGCCCTTAGATACAAAACAAAATCTAGAAATCTTAAGATAAATTTGAAGAATACATTCTCACCATGCCCTTTTTTTTTTCACACAGCAATCAACACTGATTTGGGTGGATTGGCATCGAATCACTTTAAAACTAAGCGTAATTAAAAAATAAAATATAGAAAATCAAAGAAAAACTATAATTTTTTTTGGAATTTAAGCATTAATTTGAAAAATTATGAGTTTTAATTTGGTATCCTTGGTACATCGGATGGATTTCATCTCACTAGGTGTCATAATTGTGATCATAGGAATTTGATAATAAAGATGAGGTTAGATCAAGTGTTAGTTTCATGAAATAATGAAATCAACACACTAAAATGCTAACATCTCTAAGCCTAGATCATAGGGAGAACATAGTGAGCAAAATACATATGAAAGCACAACTAAAATTCAAAGAAAATAATATTTATCCTCCTTAATAGCTCCAAATGATTTCTTCATAGATTTCTCATCTTGGGCTAAAAGAGTATTTGGTAATGGAGTATTCTTTGCTCCTCTCCTTGGCACCATTGTTTGATTTTGGATTTATATGATTTCTTGATGGGTATTAGCTCAATATTTGGGAATTATAACTCTATTGATTTCAATATTTCTACAAATCCTAAATTATAACTTTACTCTATCCAAGCTCTCTTGTTAAGAGGTCTAGGCTTGTATTTATAGGCTTAGGAAGTAACCCAAACTCAAGGTGAGTTAAAGTGTATTTTAAACATGGAATGGGTTAAAACCTAACCTATGTGAGTTAATTAACCTCATTAGAGTTAAAATGTGTCAAGATCTCATGGTTTGAAATGAATAAACATGGGTGAGATATTTTGAGATATTTTCATAGGCTTGACAACTCACAAAAGGTAATCATGAAAAGGTCAAATATTTCATATTTCTAAATTTCCTTTCTTAGTAATTCATTAGTTACACATGGATAATTTAATATGATTTTAATTTGGTTTATCTTGCTAATTATTTTGAATTATACATTTTGCTCTTTCAATATTTTATTTTATGTGTGCATGTGCCCTATTTAATAGGTCTATAGGTCATATTGCCTATTATGATACCGCATGATGATTAGAGATGAATCCATGAAAGATTTTTGTTACTTACAGTAGGATACCCAAATCTTGTATGTATCAATGAGATTGTGAGATTTGATTAATGATGCATAAGAAAATTTGGGATGTTTAGTGATTCTTAGGCTTAATATGCAAAGGTTGGTAGGAATTAGTCTAAAGTCCAGTCGAAGGGCATTGGTGGCCAATTTTACATGTCTAAAATAAATAAAAATATATATTTCACACTTTTACTTGAGTGTGATATAGGCATACATAAATACATGACCTATTTCTATTTTAGATGTTGGGCCTCCCCTTTAATTATGTCATGCAAACATTGGGTATATCCACTTATTTGCTATTGATACACATATGTTATTTGATTTCATGATCGCAATTCATGATAATGTTTTAGATCATATATACTTACACATGATTTTATCCATGATTATATTTCACATGTATGTTATGCACTTAACATTTTTTCCTAAAACATTTGATCCATGGGATATTATGACATGTTTATATTATTTGTTTATGTTTTCCTTTATGTAATTCCTTATTATTGTCTTTCTTCTTTAAAATTTTGAATATGATTTGTTACTTGCATCCCAAATGCTTATGTATACTTTATTTGACATTTGAATATGTCATTGTTTATTGTATGAACATTTTAATATGTCAAACTTTATTTTATGGACATTTGACTAAGTCATGTTCCTTTCATTATGTGGAATTTCAATATGACCCTTGTTTGTGGTCTCCTTAGACCATTTCCTTATGTCTTATTTTTGAGTGATCTTCTATGTTTTTTTACTTGTTGAGATTTACTATTACTATATATAATTTTTCATGATCCTTATCATGAATATTATGCCTTCACAAGATTTAATGTTACACACACACACACACACACACACACACACACACACACACACACACACACACACACACACACACACACACACACACACACACACACACACACACACACACACACACACACACACACACACACATGTTCCTTATATAAACTAAACCATACCATTCATAGATTATACAATTGTCTTATCTTTTTTAGGTAAGGTAAATACCCATTCCTATTTTTCCCTTGCCTCAAAGTGGGGGTGGGGGAATGTCATAGACATATGTTATCCACACTTGGCATTGTTATAATATTCAATGGGAGAATGTCATATGGGAATGGATTTCACACATTCACAATTTTTAGATTTAGTGGGGACATGCTTTGGAAGCATGTTCTCCACACTCATTCAATATTCAACATCTCCAAATTTCAATGGAGGAATGTTTTAGAAACATTTTATCCACATTAGTACTTATATTAGTTTTAATATTTCTACGTTTATAGTGGGGTCCTATTTTTAAATTATGTTCTCATCACTTACACAGATTATAAATTGACCAAAACACATAGTTATATGATTTAAGTTCATAATTATGGTATAAATTAATACATTGGTGCCACTATTATATTTATTTTTATCATGAGACATATCTAAGGTGCATATGCTATGTAATTTATTCCTAATATTGCAAAATCCAAATCAGTTTCAAATTTTAAAACTTTTTTGATACTCCAATTAGAATTTTATGTACTTTATTGAACTAATGTATTATAGTGTATGGTTTGATTTTTGTTATGGTTAACGTGATTAAATCACTCAATAATGACAATTTTTTAGGTTGGACTCAATTGTAATATCCAATGTCATAAATGTATAAGTATCATTAGGTTGTATGGTTGAGTTTATCTCAACTACCAAGTGGCAACTCAGTTTTTCAAAGTTAGGGGCATGTGCCTTCCAATCTCTCTCTCTCTCTCTCTCTCTCTCTCTATCTATATATATATATATATATATATATATATATATATATATATATATATCCTTGGATATATGAACTTTAAATATTTATCAATATTTTTTTAAATCTCATTTTTAGACAGTTAGAATTATATATCATTTTCAATTTAGATTACTAATAGGCGAGGTGGTTACATCAAAACACATGTGTAATTCTAAGCCTTGTCATTTTAATTACAATAAATTTTGAATACCTTAAATTATAGATTATATTAACTAATTATAGACTATAACATGTTATTAGTTATGGGTCAATCACCAACAAATAACTCAAGTTGGGCACATGCATAGACGACATATGTTATACACACCCATGTATGCATTATTTTCTTTTAAACTAGGAATTTAAATACTACATTAAATGGGGTAAAATGTAGATGATATTTATTGATTATATAACACCTCATTATTGTAAACTTGGCAAACATAGACCTTGGTTATCCATCTCAATTCTAGATCCTTCCTAATTTTATAAGTCTTGTATCTACTCTATATTTTGCCACTTATCCTATCTCTTAGTTTGACTAGTCTCATGTTGATGACCCAAGCCTTGTATATATCTTAGAATTATTAAAATGTACTTACCTTAAAATTTGACAATATTTTATCGTATACTTATGTTACTTCTCCCTAGACACTAACCTCTATGACATACATTAGCGTTGATGGTATTGTCTTAACCTAACATAAGTGTCCAGTGCCCTATAGTCATCTATTTTAGAAATGAAACATATCCAAATGGTAGACCTAAGTGATTTAATGTGATTTCCTTATCCAAAGGGATTGATATAAAGACAATATCAACCATCATTCCTCACCTAACATTACCTAAAAAAGACCAAAAGATACTAAGGAAACTTATCAAAAGCACTTTATCTATATAAAAAGGAAAATGTAGCTGCCATATTAATCAATCCTAGCTCATAGAAGATAAATCAAAATTACACTTATAATTATTTATACATTAGATATTTGATGTCATGACCAACATGGATCCACTAGACATAACCAAGGGAAATCTTACCACAATAACAATACTAGAGAGGGTTTCAAAGCCTCTACTCAATCAATACCATGCAATAACCCTAACAAGGTCCTAGGTTTTCATATTCAAAAATGTAAATGATATGTAAATTAAAATATAATCAAATGCTCACCAAATCTTATGGTATAAAGTGGGGGTAATAAACAAAAAAAGTAAATATGCATAAAATATCTATACTCAAGTCAGTGTATAGGAAATCTTAATGCATGGGAAATAATTAGAAATACAAATATATCTACTCTTACAAAGAATGAATAAAGTTACAAATACTTAAAATCTTAATATTAACCCATCAAGCCTCAATATCTCCCTTGGCTAAGGTGATTTATAAGATGTTATTGTGGTATGTAAGGATAACAAGGATAAGTTATGTCTATACTACACAACTTATCTATGCATCTAAAAGACTTCTTCACAAGGCAAGATATGTATCTCCAAAGAAATTATTAAAACCCTAAGATATGTTTCTCAAGTATAATGATAAATAAGTATATGAACAATACATAGTATTCTTCTTCTCTTCCCTTTATATGATGTAAATGGATGTGTATATATAGTTGAATCTAACCCTAAACCTTTCTGAAAGTTTAGCTAATAAGGTCATTCCAATTGAATATGTATCATTAATTGATAAACATAAGTTAGGTCCTAGTCTAGATCATCCAGATCTGACCTAGACCCATAAAGTGATTTTAAAAAGTTAAATGCAAGGTTGGTCCAAGCTGATAGTGTATGATAAATGTCAAAAATGGGTTTTAGGCTTAGGAAGGAGTTAAGTAAGGTGATTTTTTTTATTATAAGAGTGTGAAAGAGTAAAGGTAAGGCTTAGGGAAGTACATAAGAGAAAGTTGTGTAGATAGAAAGTGGTAGTATAGGGGATAACAATATTATGAAGCACCAATGGTTTGCTCACCATTTTCCTAATGTACCCTTTAAGGCATGTAGTCAGTGAGATTGAGACTTTATGGCTTCTTTCAAGATAAATCATTAATAATTGATAAATTTTAAAAATATTATGTGTATAGATATTTCCCATTCTAATCTCATCATGTGTTTCATATTCCCAACATGGGATGGTAATTTTAGAAAAGAACATAACAACACACAATGATGAAGCTAAATAAATTGTAGTAAGAAGAAAATAAGATAGATGAAATGACATGATTGATAAACATATACCTTTACTTACCTTAGTATTGTAGATAAGAGCTAAAGTGAAAGAAATTTTAAGGTGTCCGATGTAGATGAACCTATATATATTAGAAAAAAAGAGATTAAAAATAATTAAAAAAAAAAAAAGAATATATGCAATATTTGAAAAGATTCTATACGACATCAAGATTATAAAACATATTTTTGTTTAGAAAAAGATCTAGTAAGTCAAAATATATGGGCTAAAAAAATCCGGTGGTAAATATTTGATAGGTAAATAATTTTTTAATAGTACATTAAAATATAGTGACAAACAATTCATTTTTAATTTTTAGTATTATAAGAGAATAGATCTTTGAGAGACATAGTTTGAGTCTAGAGAGAAACCATGGTGAGGAGATGACAACTTTGGTGGGGAGGATACATAGAATCCATAGTGAGTGTAGCACAATTAAAAAAAACATGAATTTAATTTCTTTTGAGTAATTCTATTTGAAATTAAGTTAGATATATAAAATTTATTGGTATATAATGTTGGTTGAATATTTTGTCGATCAACGTACTGATAAACAAAATAGGTTTGATCAACCAAAGTAGGAAGATTAGACATCCAAATGCATAGGCTTACCACATCATAAGGGGACTGATCTCTCCTCTCATCAAGGCGATGTTCCCTAAAGGTATGCTATATATATATATATTGAAAATAATACTCAAGGGTAGAACAAATCATCCATCTCTCTTTTTTCAGATGATGTGTATAAATCAAAGGAAAAACTCAAGGGAAATGATAGACAACACTCCTCTTCTTTCAGAAGTACTATTCAGCAAACCACAAGAATACTCCTGGTAGTAACAACAAAATGTAGCAAAGGATGTAATAACTAGAAAATTGAGATAAAACATAAAGTCTCCACCTAGATTGCTCAAGAGTAAGATAAGAAGGAAAATGAGGGAACAAAGTCATCCCAAGGTCCTTTACATATAAATGAAAAAAAAACACACTAAAGGCAATCATGGGGGCACAAATTCTCTCCACACTTGACTCTTCAAGACACCTTCCTGACTGTTGTCACTAATTCTACTTGTTGAATTAAAGGAATATAAGATATATTAATGAAAAATACATAAGAACAGTTTCCTCAACATAAAGATGTCATAACACAAAGTATGAAAAATCACATGCTTTCTTATTCCAATTAAAAATATGATAAACAAAATGAGCTCAAAGTCTTAGAAATGCCTTTCAATTTGGGCAGAGTTTCATTCAAATTGTCAAAAAGAGATGCATTTACAATAGAAGAGAGTCCCTTATATAGCCTCTTCAAGAAGGACTCAGGAATAGTAACACATCATGTTACATTAGAGTCTATTAAGAATACAAGATGAAACTTAGGGGTGTTTACCCATTTGATTTTATCAATGCAGAGAAATAAGTCACGCTATTAAAAGTTTGCAACTTTCAATGTCCACCTAGAGATCTAATCCTTCCTTCATCGTTCCTCCTTTTTTGGTTAATTGAATCAGGTCCTAGATTCAATTTGCTATTTTGTTACTTCCTCACTTTCTATTGGTCTTGGCCTTGAATTCTATGAATGCATTTGGGTCTATAGATTTAAAGGATCAATGACTATTTTATGAGCTTTAAAATTGATGTTCGCATGCCCGTCACCATATTTTCAATGGCTAGTTTGCTATGTTGAATTTGATGTCTTTGGGCATGTCACCCCTTGGTCCTTCTTCAAATTTTCTATTTGTCACTTTCTTAGAAATAATATTCCCTTTTGAGCCTTAATAAATGATCTACTTTGGGTCAGGAAGAGCCCCCCACAACGGTATCTTCCCTTTGGGCAGTCTTTGAATAGCCTTTGGGCTTCTTATTTTACTTCTTCCCAAAGGGAAGGTGACTTTTCAATTTGGCAGTTGAGAGTCCCCTGAAAGGGCACTGCCCTTCAGGGTTCTTCAGTGGCCTTCACCTTAGAGGTCTCTCAAGGCCTTTTCCTTAGCGGACTATCTCTCAGGCTTTCTCCGTGACTATTATTCCTAAAGACAAATTGTCTGTAGAAATTTCCTGTAGACAAAAAGACTGCAAAATTTCCATTTTTTTCCATTTGCCTTTGAGAATTTCCTTTGGTTTTTCTTCCTACAGTCACTTTTTGAATTCTTTTAGACTTTTTGTCCAAAGGAATTCCTTTAGACAAAATTCCAAAATAATTATGTCTTAGACTTTTTCAAATGCCTTAAACAAAAATTTGAAAGAATTTACCTTTGCGGCCTTCTTTGAAAATGACCCTTTCAAAGGGTATTTTGTAAACCAAGTGTCCTCCACAAGGGCACTTATCCTTCAGGAGGCTTCTTTGAACTTTTTGAGTGAACTGCTTGGTTGAACCAAGACAATGAACCACTTGGTTGAACTAAATGTTGAACCAAGGCAATGAACCACTTAGTTGAACCAAATGTTGAACCAAGTATTGGTTCAATAGTTCAAACAAAGCCTTGAACTGACTGATGAACCATTTGATTGAACTAAAGGATAAACCAAATTTTTGAAACAAAGTAGATGAACCAAAGAATTGAAACAAAGTGGATGAACTGCTTGGTTGAACCAAGCCATTAAACCATTCCTTTCATTGAAGACGTCATTGAATCGAAAGTGTTGAACTGATTGAACCTTCAAATCATTGAACCTTTGAACCGAAGTGGTTCAATGGTTCAACGGTTCAATTGTTTAAGCCTCTTTTGCTTGAATGCTTGCTGATAGAAATTTTTGATTGAACCAAGGTACTGAACCAATCTCAAAAATGACCAAGGGTTAAAAATTGATTCTTTTGGTTGAACCTGCTTGTAGAACTTGTGAAGCCTATTAAACTTGACCTGAAAAGTCTATATAATTTCTTTTCCTATTGAGTCCATAGATTCAAGCCTATAGAGTCCATAGAATTTCTTTTCCTATTGAGTCCATAGATTCAAGCCTACAGAGTCTGTAGATTCAAGCTTGCAAAGTCCATAAATTTTTGAGAAGCTTAGAAAGTGAGGAATCTGAATGCCCAAGACAAATTTTGAAAAGGGAAGAGACAATTTTGGTCTGAAGGACCAAAATAGCTCAAATGTTATCCCAAAAATGAGTGATATTTTAGGGGACAAGAGCTGGCTCCAATTGGGGAACTTTTATCAATTGCTAAAAGAATTAAAGGGAGTAGAATCCAAAATCTCTAGTGTCTTCATGTGTACCATTGGGCTACAGAGTCATGCTACCCAGAAATGAAAGGCATCAAAAAAGGAAACCAATAAAGTAAAATAGAATTAAAAATTATACAAATATACATATGTACAAATAGAATGATCTGATACTTCAAGAATTGAAGTATTTCAGATGTTGCTTCTTGGGAGATAGTGAAAATAGTGCTCTATTTTGATAAACCAGTAAGAAGACATTTTGCCTCCAAAAATGATGATGAGCAAATGGAGTTTTACACCAAGAAACTAATTTTCTGTGTCTTCCCCTTGGCTTTTTCTCCTTTTTATCCCATGGTATGATGTGGTCTTCAAACTAGAAACCATAACTCCTTGCTCTCTTGGTGAAGGATTCCTTTTCCTGATTTTGATTTACAGTGGCATGGTCCATTACCATAATTTATTATTCTTCTAGTTCAATCCAACATATGATTGGATTGTCCACATCAAACTCTTGAAAAACTATTAGCTTAGAATCTCCTTTGATGTGAAGGAGTTTAATTTCATCGTCTTGAGCAATCTTCAATCCGAGCAATAGAGATTTGCATCCAGCTATGTTGTTGGTGTTGCTGACTTTCAAATTACGTGAAAGAAGAATATCTCCTTGAAGAGATATCAACACAGTCCTAACTCCATATTTGGTGGAAGAATTGATGCCATTGTATTTTAGGATTGAAGTATCATCAGAAGTTGATCTCCTATTATATTTCTCTTCATTAGAGATGGAAGATCCTTCCTTACTTATACTGTGTCTTACCAGTTCTCTTGAAGTCTTATTTGGATCAATTCTTGGATTGTCAGCTACAGGAATTTCATTTGTAAAAATATGAACATCCTCTGTAGTAAAGAAATAATTACCCCTGCTTGAAGACTCAAATAAAATTTGTGTTGCAGGGGTTGATGTTTGGGTGACCATGTATTTTGCCTCCTTTTCATGGAGCAATCTCTTCATCATGCCTTAGATAGGGATCCTTTCCTCAGATAGGTCCATGTTTAGTTCTCCTCCCACATCCTTATATAAATTTTGTCTAAGTAAAATGCCATAGGATGTTGGGATGTCAGCCACCAAGACAGTCATCTTGATTCTCTTGTCTAGAAAGGCTGCCAATGCAAATTGGGAATCTTTAATTTGCCCTAGCAATGGTACTTGCTTGTTCTCCATGGAGAAACATCTCCCAAAGGTTTTGGTCAATGTGACACCCAAAGACTCCACTACTTTAGTAGGCATGACATTGTTAGATGCCCCATAATCAAGATGTAACTTTTGAGCTGATAACCATTTATTAACAGGGAAACATTGAAAGGTTTTATTTTCCTAGGGGCAGATGGAGGAGTAAAGACAATATTATTTGGAATGGGCATGTTCTTTGGGGAATCAAAAAATATTTTCTTAACCTCTTGTCTTTTAGGCATGGTCTGGTTCTTGACACATTAGACCAACTTATCCAATTGATCAGGATTGGACTACAGATATTCAAATTTAGAGATTTGTATTTCGGTCTTTTTAACATGATCAATTATGTCAAATGGCTAAATTGAGTTAGGTATAGAGAAAGGTGCTTCAACCTTCTGAGTTTTAGGAGGGATGGGAGGTGGGCTGGTTTGTGAATTTGAAGTAGAAGGTGAAGGTGAAATTAATGTACTTACATTTTGGGTGATCACCAGACCCTTTGACTGAAAAGGTAGAGTGGTTCCACGCTTAGCAATCCTAACTACTAGCTATGGTTGTTCTTTTCTCTTCCCTTTATCAGCTTGTTGGACTGATTGGTTCTTGGACTTGGTAAACACTGCATATGATCCATCAATAGCTTCTCCTTTTCTTTTGGGTTCATCCTCATAGTTTAGGAAACCAATGTGGGAGTCATTAGCTAATTCTTCTTAATCCTTCAAGAAGAGATCAACATCATTTTCTTGCTCAAACTTAGGTTAGAAAGAGAAAGCATGTTCTATTTTCAAATATCCAACTATTGAGTTGGTTGGAGGAGCTTCTGGGGCAAGTTTCCCTTATGGGGGAGGAAAGCGATTCTGTTGCCCTTGATTCCTAGTAGTATTGCCCTGATATGACTGATTTGGGAATGTCCTTCTGTATGAAGGAGCAAAAGACTTTCCTTGAGCCATTTCCTTTTTGAGAGCAAGTAACTCATTTGGCAATTTCTGCACCATTGGATCAATGGTGCCTATAGATGCATATTCAAAAGATGACGAAGCTCTATTTCTATTTGGATCTCTTCTTATCTTCCCTTCTAAGATAAGATCATCTTCTACTTTAGTGGCCAAAATTTGAGATGTAGTAAGATCTATTTGACCAGCACATCTCAAGAGAAAACTTACTTCAGGTAGCTGAGAATTAATAAAAAAGCATTTGAGATTCTCAGCTGTAGGTTGAGCAATTATAGGGATTCTATTTCTCAATTTGTAAAATTTGGCTATGAAGTCTCTCATAGGCTCATGAGGTTCTTTCCTCATCTATGTAAGTTGAGCCATAAGTGTATGTGCATTTTCTACAAGTTTGAATCTAGCTTCAGACTTAGCTTTGAGAGTATTCCAATCAATCACTGATCAAGCCTGTAAATGATAAAACCAATATGTAGTAGTAGCTTGTAATGTTTCTACAAAAATCATGACTGCTACATCTTCAAATTCTACTCCAATTACTCCACAAGCTATGTTGAAGGCTGCAATGTTTTTAGGATGAACTTTCCCATCACCATAGAATTTGAGGAAATTCTTCCTTGAACTGCATGGAAGGTCATGTAGAGGTGGAGTAAGATTGAGAGGACCAAAATCATTACCCCAGGGGCCTTGAACTTCCATTGTAGGATTATGAAAAGGAGGGATACCAAATCTTAGAGGGGTAATTATAGGCAAAGCTTTATCAATAGCAGAAGTAGATACTTCATCTGGCAATGGAGATCTGACTTTAGTAGGAGGAAAGCTCTTGGTTCATTGGAGATGAGATGGTGAAGGAAACAAATCAAAATCACTTTTTTGTACTAACTCAAATATAGATTCAATGATACCTTTAGCCCTTTGGCTTCATGTATACCTTGAATCTATCAGATTGTGAAACAAAAATGGAAAAGAATTGATCTTGCTTCAGTTAAAGCTTGAGGCTTTAAACTATGCATTCATTTATAGTTAGTGTGGAGGTGAATGGTAAAGCTATAAATGGATAATGGATATTATATCCCCAGTGGAGTTGCTAAAAAATATTGGTTGAATATTTTGTCGATCAACGTACTAATAAACAAAATAGGTCTGATCAGCCAAAGTAGGAAGATTAGTCATCCAAATGTGTAGGTTTACCACATCAGAAGGGGATTGATCTCTCCTCTCACCAAGGAGAGGTTACGTATAGGTATGTTATATATATATATATATATATATATATATATATATAAACTAAAAAAAATACTCAAGGGCAGGACAAATCATCCATCTCTCTTTCTTCAGAGATGATGTGTGAAAATCAAAGGAAAACCTCAAGGGAAATGACAGACAATATTCCTTTTCTTTCAAAATTACTATTCAACAAACCACAAGAATACTCCTGGTAGTAACAACAAAATGTAGCAAAGGATGTAATAACCAACAAATCGAGATGTAGCACAAACTCTCCACCTAGATTGCTCAAGAGTAAGATACGAAGGACAATGAGGGAACAAAGTCATCCCAAGGTCTTTTACATAGAAATGAGAAAAAAACACACTAAAGGCAATTATGGGGGCACAAAGTCTCTCCACACTTGACTCTTCAGGATACCTTCATGACTGTTGTCACTAATTCTACTTGTTGAATTAAAGGAACAAAAGATATATTAAGGAAAAAGACATAAGAATAGTTTCCTCAAAAACAAAGATATCACAACACAAAGTCTAAAAAATCACTTGCTTTCTTATTACAATAAAAAAATATGATCAACAAACTAAGCTCAAAGTCTCAGAAATGCCTTTCAATTTGGGCAGAGTTTTGTTCTGATTGCCAAAAAGAGATGCATTTACAATAGAAGAGAGTCCCTTCTATAGCATCTTAAAGAAGGACTCAGGAACAATAACACATCATGTTGCATTGGAATTTATTAATAATATAGGCTAAAACTTAGGAGAATTTACCCATTTGATTTTATCAATGTAGAGAAATAAGTCACGCTATTGAAAGTTTTCAACTTTCAATGTCCACCTGGCAATTTGATCCTTCCTTCATCATTCCTCCTTTTCTAGTTATTTGAATAAAGTCTACGATTCAATTTTCTATTATATTCCTTCCTCACTTTTTATTGGTCTTGGCCTTGAAGTCTGTGAATGCATTCAGGTCTGGAGATTCAAAGGATCAACGACTATTTTATGAGCTTTAAAATTGACGTTCACATGCCCATCATTATGTTTTCAATAGCTAGTTCGCTGTGTTGAATTTGATGTCTCTGAGCACATCACCCCTTGGTCCTTCTTTGGATTTTCTTTTTGGCACTTTCCTAGAAATAATATACCCTTTAGGCCTTAATAAATGATCTGCTTTGGGTCAAGAAGAGCCCCCCGTAAGGGTATCTACCCTTTAGGCAGTCTTTGAATATCCTTCAGGCATCTTATTTTACTTCTTCCCAAAGGGAAGGCGACTTTTCAATTTGGCAGCTGAGAGTCCCCCATAAGGGCACCTACCATTTGGGGTCCTTTGATGGCCTTCACCTTAGAGGTTTCTTGTGGCCTTTTCCTTAGCACACTATCTCTCAGGCTTTCTCTATGGGTATTATTCTGGCGGACAAATTGTCTATGGAAATTTCTCGAGGACAAAAAGTTCATAGAATTTCCTTCAGGTTTTCTTCCCACAGTCACTTCTTGAATTCTTTTGGAATTTTTTTCTGAAGGAATTCCTTTGAACAAAAGTCTAAAATAATTATGTCTTAGACTTTTTCAAATGCCTTAAACAAAAATCTTAAAGAATTTACCTTTGTGGCCTTCTTTGAAAATGACCCTTTCAAAGGGTATTTTTGTCGACCAGGTGTCCTCTGCAAGGGCACTTGTCCTTTAGGAGGCTTATTTGAAATTTTTGAGTGAACCGCTTGGTTTAACCAAGCCAATGAACTACTTGGTTGAACTAAATGTTGAACCAAGGCATTGAACCGCTTGGTTGAACCAAATGTTGAACCAAGTTTTGGTTCAACGATTCAAACAAAGCCTTGAACTAACTAACAAACCATTTGATTAAACCAAATGATGTACCAAAGCATTGTAACAAAGTGGATGAACTAGAGGATTGAAACAAAGTAGATGAACCACATGGTTGAACTAAGGCATTGAACCATTCCTTTGATTGAACCCGTCATTGAACCAAAAGTGTTGAACCGATTGAACCTTGAACTCATTAAACCTTTGAACCAAAGTGGTTCAATGGTTCAACGGTTTAATGGTTCAAGCCTCTTTTTCTTGAATGCTTGTTGATAGACATTTTTGATTGAACCAAGGCACTGAATCAATCTTGAAAATGACCAAGTGTTAAAAACTTATTCTTTTGGTTAAACCTGCCTACAGAACCTGTGAAGCCCATTGAAATTGACCTGCAAAGTCCATA
>JARHVA010000466.1:2020000-2055000 GCA_037957365.1 Torreya grandis
AATAAAGAAGTATGATATCAAATAATCTTAGCATCTATAGCATAGAAAAGTCCTCTTATAAATGGGTCATCTAAAGCATAACCATCATCATAGTAGAGTGTATGTAGGTTGATGTTAAATGTAGGTATGAACTTATTTTTATAAGTTTCATGATGAATATTATGTCTAATCTTAGCGAAGGCCACATGTATATCATTGATAGGAGGTTTTTGGGAGCATGGTTTAAAAGAGGAAGGAATTTGGTGATGACATGAGGGGTTAGATCATAAGTTTTGATCTTGAGGCTTATCTCATTTAGCTCATTATCATTATAATCTATGAAGGTAAGTGGTGTGTTTCTAATGAGTTTAGGGTGACCATTTTGACCTCAAGTAAAATTATTAGGATAATTGAAACATTGAGATTCCCAAAATAGGATACTAGGCAAAGGTTCAAGGGTAGGAATTTTAAATACACCACATTATTAAAATTGTTTGAAATTATAAGGGTTTGTGTCTCCTTAAACCTTATAAATAGAACAATTATGGGGGAATTTTATACATTGGCATGCAAATGAGGTGACAACCCTCATGTGATGAGTCCAAGGATAGCCAAGCACAATGTTATAAGAGAGGAAAGTTAAAGATCATAAATTTCATCCATATGGTGATATGAGGTATGTTAATATGAATCCACATGAAACATAAATGATGAATTTACCTTATATCATATCCTTAACATATTCTATGTGTGGACTTGAGATTTCATTGAAAAAAACCATGAGTTTTAATTTAATCAATTGAGGCAATGAAAGTACATGAGCCCCCATAATTCAAGGCATGATTAAATTTGATATCATCAATTTAGATGCTAATGAATAGGATAGGATCATCCACACAAAGTGGAATCTCATCTTGAATCATGGAAGTGATAAAAAACTTAAGGGAAAGATAAATTTCCATTATATCATCAACATGTATGGACATCTCTTTGAATTTTTAAAGGATACTATCTATGAAACAAGGTAGCTTCACATTCTACTAGAGGAGGAAAAGGGATATTAATTTCAAATAGTAATTGCATTAGATCATTTTTATGATGGGGGGAAATTTATTTAATTCAAGAAAAGGTATTTGAGATGGGAGATGAATTAGTTCTATAGTGGGGGTCCCATTCATCATAACCCATGGGGTGATTGCTAGATATGGGCATACAATGTTGTAATATATCCTATGAAGGAGATTTGTAAGTGTAATAAAACTTGTGTTGGTAATACGTATTTGGTTTAATTTTAGGATAAATAGGTTGATTATATTTAGGTAGTGGGATGGTTGATTGAGGTATTTCTTGTGATTAGGTTGAATAAATATTATTGGAAGGTTGGGGAGTGATATCTATATGTATAGATGTTGGAGGAAGAGTAGAGATAACATGAGAGGTATGATAAATTTGAGGTGTTAAAAGTGTTTCTTGGAAATTTATAAGGTCCTATTACCCAAACTCCATCAGATGAGATGAGGAAGTATCTTCAATGATGCAGAATGTTAGATAGGTTTGATGCATGGGTGGTGGATTAGTATTAATTAAAGAAACTACTCTCTACATGTTAATCATATTTACCAAAATTAATTAATTATTAGTTAGATATATACTACTTTTAACATTATTTATATAAGTATTAGGCTTTTCATTGATATCTTGATGATTGGGAAGAGGATCTTTGTATACAACAAGATGGACATTATCTTGATATAATCTTCATTTTTGTTTTGTGTTTCATGAGATTTAAAATACATGTCATATGTTTTTTTAATGATTGTGAATGAGAAATTCATGATAAAATTTTGGTCCAAGAAGAAAATTCTAGCTATATTACACAATTGTCTACAAGTCTTGTGAGAATGGCTGCAATTTGCATGAAACCATTAAATTTATTTGGATATACCATGTTTTCATTGATAAGTGGGGTTAATATCTCATGGACAAGACCTTAGAAGATGATTTTGAAGCTTATCTAAGGATAATGGTTTGTGTAAATTATTTTTATTTGGAGAATAAGTAGAATTAGGAGTGTTGTTTAGAGGGGGAGTATGCTCCATAGATATTTTTGGAAGCAATCACTTGAATGTTGTGAATAGTGTCATAAGTATCATTAACACCATTATTGGTAGCATTAAAATTTTTATTTTAAATGATCATGTGAGTTCCTTTAGTAGGTTTAAATGGTTCAAATTGACACATGTGAAAATCTTGTCACTTAGATTGGTTGAGGGCTTGTTCTAGTGTTCTTGGGTAGAGAGTCCTAACTTGATATTGTAACTTAGGGTGGAGATCATTAGTGAAGAGGTGGAAAAATTATCATCCACCATATTATGCTCACATTTATTAGACAAGTTATTTTATCATTTGATGAAAGCTTATGTAGTTTCAATTTCAAGTTGTTTACGATTTATGAAATGAATTAAGTTATTCTCAGGTAGATCACAAGTTTAAAACTCTTATACTAGAGAGTTAAAAAAATCTTCCAAGATAGTGATATAATGGGTTTTTAGTTGATTTTACCAATATAAATCATTTCCTAAAAGTTTTTTAACTATTATCTTGGTACCATCAAAATTATTAAGTTTGACCCAGTCTTAATAGAGGTTACTAAATGTTTTTAAATGTAATGTTGGATTGGTATAACCGTTATAGGTGATGATATGTGTAATACCTCATATGTCAATGTTACCAATTCAAGGCACAAGAGGTTCATTTTTTATATGTTTTATTATTTTATTAATGATGGGTGGTTGAGGAATAAGGTTACCATGTGAATCCTTAAGGTGGAATGGAGGGTATTTGGATTATGCACTCCTCATGAAACTTGTTGGGGTTGATTTTAAAGATTAATAAGATGGATTTACATATACATAATTTGATTTTCATTATTGTTTTGAAAATTATGAATTTTATTGTGTGTTTTTACTAATATTTAATGATTTTTTGAAGTATTTTAACTAGTGTACACAACATGTGAAGCATTAGTATTAATATTAGTGGCTTGAGTTACACTATGAGTAGTAGCATGCACCACACTAGTGGCATGAAAAACATTAGTAAAAGAGGAATAAATAGTAGCATGATTAACATTGGTAGTAAAATATGAAATAGTGAATTTATTATAATTGGAAGAAAAGGATGCACAAGTCACATGACTAAGGAAGAGGGTTTTTAAAAAAGGCCCACTAGAAATTGAACCTACCATGTTACTGGAGATACTTTACATAAAGATTAACAAATCATATAATAAGATGTCATGGTGTGTGAAGGAGATAAAATATAAAGAAAAGGTTGAGAAGCAAATATGTGCCTCCCCCAAATCTATGAGACAAGGTAGGGAAGGGTGAAAGAGGTTCTTATAATTGAAGACTTATCAAGAGATTATAAATGGTTGAAGGGCCCTTTTCTCTATGTTGAGGAAATTTATTAACGAAAAAGATTATTTTAGGTGTGTACTCTAATTCACACTCATATTATAAATAAAACAAAGGATTATGAATTGAGGATGAATGTAGAAGAGTCCTATAATTGGTAGTGTGAGTGAAAACGTGAGCATTATATTCATCTAAAGTGGAATCCATAAGATGTTTCTTGGGAAACCTATTAGGGTTGGTAAGAGTCATCATGTTTTTTATATTTAACTCTATATTATCCTTAAATAATATATTCATGATTAGAGTAAAAGGCTAAAGAGTTTAGAGAAAGAGAAAAAAATAGGATACATAATTGTATAGGCTGACTATGTTATGTAAAATAGGGAACAAAATAGAGAATAAGAGGACAAAGTTAGGCAAGTTGACTATGTGCTTCTCAGATAAGGAACTGAATAATAAAATAAAGATGCATATTCAAATAGGTTGATTATGCACTGATAGAAAGGAAACTTAATAGGAATATAAAGTTACATAGTCAGACATAATGATTATGTACTGAGGACAAACAAGATGAATAGTCTTTAAGAGATTGTATTGACAAGGATGATAGTGTTTTGAAAATAGAGGAATATTTTGAAAGATAATATATAAGAAAATAAAATTAAGAATAGAATTAATTAGATCAATGTGATTGATAGAATTGTAAAACATAACAAAAACCTTGCACCAATGATGGCTAATGCAAGTTTTACAATATAAATTGAAATGATAAAAGAGAAAGTAACAACTCGAATGTAAATGGTAACTAATTGGTCATTCCCAAGTGTTATTAATTTATAATAAAGTTTGAATTTAATGTGATGAAAATTTCACTCTAATAAGGAACTATAAATCAAAATAAGGATGGCTTCAAGAAGTTTAGGCTAAAAGAGATATGTATTAGTGATGGTAATAGATTAGTATTAGGGCCTACCACCTCACTTCATAATCCCATAGTTATAATGGTGTTGGGTGCTTTGCTAATATATACCATCAATTATGTGTTTATACATGGATAAAAAACCAAGTTATCTTCCCCCTTGGAGATGAAATCCAAGTAGGTAGGCCTTGGGAAGACAAAGGTTTAATGCTTTTATTTTTAAACTGATTTGGAACTGCATGCAAAAGAGAAAAATAATGTCATTAAATCAAGAAATTGAAAAAAAACCTAATTAATCTATGTTTATTACTTTAATCATACAAGAAATGAAAATGAAATTGAATTAATTACTAGAAAAAAGAGGTTGATTCCTTAACTATGAAAATTACATAATCATTTTAGGCAACATTATATGTAATCAATGTAGAATAGAGTCCATCGGGTTGCTATTTTTCAATGAAAGAAAGATCTGGAAGAACAAAATCAAATTAGTCAATTATGTCTTCTATATATAAGATAGGATATAAAAATGTGTCGAGTTAGTTGACCTAGTTGGTTATAGGGATACAATTTCATAAACTGAAAACTTGTGAAAATAGTACTAGAAAATAAAAATTGAAATGATAGAGGGAGTAAGATTGAACCTTGGGGTATTTGAAGATGCTTATATTGAGAAAATTTATATTTTGATGCTCAAGTGGTGATTTAGAACTTTTGATATTAGATTCGACTAGCTTGATAGTTTTTGTAAAACTTACATATTGAAAAGAAGTTACAATCAACTGGCTTGAATATGTTTATAGACCTCTATAATAAAAAAAAGGAAATGTGAACATATTTCATTGGTTTAAATATATATGAAATATTGTAGCTAAAAAAGGAGAATGTACTAAGATAATAAATCTAGTCACTTGTATTTGGAAAAGACCTACACAAAAATGAAAAAATATATTTTGGAGTGACTATGTGTTAACCATACACACAAACTGTTAGAACTATATCAATAGGTTCGATATAGTACTACAAAAATAGAAATATATAATGTGATGAAAAAAATGAATGTGTAAAATAAAATGTACAAGGTTTTGACTCACATCAAGTCCACTAGAATGTATACAAAGGAAAATACAACTAACCTATTAATCAATTCTAACTTGGAGAAGATAAATCCTACTTACACATTCGATTGTTGATACATTAGATATTCAAGATCATGACCAAGATGGATCCTCTAAACCTAACCAAGGGATCTCTTACCATAATAAAATAAGTATAGAGGGTTCCAAAGCCTCTATTAAATCAAAACCATGCAATAACCCTAGCCAAGTCCTATGTTTTCATATTCATAAATGTAAATGACAAGAAAAGTAAAATCTAATCTAGTACTCACCAAATCTTGGGACATAATGTTTGGGTAATAAACATAAAAAGTAAACATTCATAGAATATTTATACTCAAGTCAATGTATAGGAAATCCTAATGCATGGGAGAGAAGTATTATTAACCATTTTGGCCTTGTAGGCCAAAATTAGTCTCCTTCCCTTTCTGTTTTGAGCCAGTTTCAAATTTGATTTTTTGCACAAGTCTTTCAGCAAAAGGAGGAACTAGTTCAATGGTTCAGCATCATGATCTAATGCCATGAGCTTTCCAATAACTTTGAACTTGAAATTTGAACCATTTTTGGTTTAAAGGCTTGGTTCAACAGCTTGGTATAAAGGCTTGGTTCAATGGATTGGTTCATCAGCTTTGTTCAAAGGCTCAGTTAATCAGGTTGGTTGAAGCAGTTGGTTCAAGCGGTTAGTTCAAGCACTTGGTTCAATCACTGTGAAATTGGAAGTATTAAACCATAAAACTATTGAACTATTGAACCATTGTTGGTTCAAGCACTTGGTTTAATCAGTCAATTCAATCAAAGGGTTCAAGTGGTCAAATGAATGAGTATAACACAGTATTGAGCCATTGAACCATTGAACCAATTGTTGGTTCAATGGAGTCTCCCAAATCCTAAAGGACAAGTTCCCTTGTAGATGGTAGGGAACACTTACAAAGGGATCAAAGAAAAGGCCAAAGGAATCGACCAAATGGTGACAGGCATGCGAACGTCAACTTTATGGTAATGAAATAGCTGTTGATCTTTAAATAAAAGGCATGAACCTGAAGGAATTCAAAGGTTTAAAGCCAGAAGGAAGAAATCATCGATGAGGGAGTCCAAAGAGTTGAAGAATTAGTAGAAGATATCCCCCAAAGGATGAACGAACCAGAAAAGATAAAGCTAGGAAGAGGCAAAATAGCCAAGTGCAAAAATAGATAAAATAGTCTAAGTGGCAAAGGAAGGTGTTGACTCAAGGAGTTAATCCAACATTTGACATAGTATCTACCAAGTGGTCATCAAGGGGTGTGAACAGTGAATGGTGTGACCCATTTTTCTTCACTTTGCATTGATGAGCAGACAAACTGTGGGAATGCCTTGAAGGAACGGTCTTGTTTGGAGACAAATGGTCCAGCCCATAACTTCACATATGAAATTTAATATATCTTAAACACCTAAATCAAAATAGGAGCTGACACAAAATTATCTATCAAGTAGCTTCCTCTTCCCAATGCTCAGAACACATATGCACCATTTGCAAAAGGGCACCAAAAGGCCTCTTTCTTCCTCTATATATTGAAGCTTCTCATTTTGAGAAAGGGAGATGTCTCTCATGTTGTAAGGTGAAGCCCTGCTAATTTTCACTTGGATTCAATAAAATACACATTTTTTACGTCTATTCTAGTTGGATATATCTCTGAGTGTGTCTGAGTGTTAAACTATGTTCAATCATTTCTTTCTTAATGCTTTCACAGGCTTGATACCAACATACCTAATATATATAAAGTGCCATTCCTGCAGGTGACAAGAAGAGATGTATCTAGAGCACATAAGCAAAAGGAGGTTACTAGACAATGTGCTTTTCCTACAGCGCCTATAGTAAGTTATTTTTCTATGTGTTCCATTAAATCCTCCCTGTCAAGCTCCCTACAGCCTAGTCCTTTTACCAGTTAAAGTGTATGTATGTGTTCTTATGGTTCAGAGTGTGAGTATGAGTAGATCAAACTTATTTCGTGCATCACCCTCTTAGGTTAGGTTCTATTTTTTAGTAATCCTTCTTTCTTTTCACCCACCCATTATATATATATATATATATACATACATACATACATACATATATATATATATATATATATATGTATGTATATATATGTATGTATGTATGTATGTATGTATGTATGTATGTATGTATTAGCAACTTACTGGAATAACTCAGATGCATCAAAGGGAGCTAGCCCTTATCTAGAGACTCTCCTCTCAATTTTTCCAGACCCACAAGCAAGAGAGGAGTTTCCATTGTGATGTGTGGAAGACAAGAGCTCAACCTCATGTCAAGGGTGCAATCCACTGCATCAACAGTTTTTGGCATGCCCAATGGGACTAAGTTTTAGCACTCAAGAAAGTTCTAGGATTGATGCTAGTCTTGTTACAATAAAATTAACCATTTTTAGCATCTGGTGACTCCACTAGTAAGAACATCAGTTTCTAATCAAAGACCAATCTGATCTCCTATGCCTAAATTCACCACATGTTTTGATGCTAGGGGTGTCCATTTTGAATTTGTTGAATTGGCTTTGAACTTAGCAAAGTGATTGATGTTTGAAAAAACCCATCCTTATTCAACCAATCACTTTCCAAGACCTTCTATAAGATACACCCACACAAGAAGGCCCTAGTTGAATCCTATCATAGCCATGGATTTACCTTTTGTGGCCTTTCATGGTTAGATTCCTTTGAATATCCTACATTTTGACCCAATTCTAGGACCATTACTTAAAAGTGTACCTCCCTTTTATGAAGGGTCTATTAATACTATAGAACACATCAAAAATATTGCTAACCTCTGCAATATTCACAATGTCACTGAGGAAAACATTGCGATCAGATTGCTAGCATTGTCTTTCAAGGGTAAGGTTATGGACTAGTATGGGACTCTACCCATGAATTTAGTTTATTCTTGGAATGAATTGGGTACCCTTTTAATGAACCAATTTGGGGAGATGAGCGACCACCTCTCACTTGCTGAGCAAATGACCACTATGAAAAGATCCCCACATGAGTTCATGTAGGATTTCAACACTCATTTTTAGAAGACATGGGATAGAATCCCCATTCTGGTAAGGCTAACTCTGAACTATGCTTTCCTTTATTATTTGAAAGTGTTGAATAGTGACATCACTATTATGATACAGTCCATGGGAGGACATGTCTTGCCTGCCACCTATGACATAGCTATAGTAACTGAGAATTGCCTGGTGCAGGCTAGGAAAATAGCTCTTAGGCCTCATATGCCACTCTTCCTTGAATTATTGCCTCTAATCTAGACTATTTCACCCACCTTGGATCTTCTGCCTGGCATAGAGAAGCCAATTGCTACTTCATCTAATGACCTCCATGAAGTCAAAAGCCTGTTATAAAGCATAACAAATGAATTAGTGGCTCTTAAAAGGTAGCAAGCTCAAGGTAATCAACCAAATCAAGGATATCAATAGTATGGGCAAGCAAATAGACCTCCTTTTTAGAATTACAACCAAGGGTAGGGTCAATTTGCATAGGCCAGACCTTTTAAAGGCTACAATCTAGGTGCTCCTTCATCATCCAAGGCTCTAGCACCTGCCCAAATCAATCTAGTACAAGAACAGCCTAGTTGCTCAACCATGGGATATCGTCAAAATTAGGCTGTTTATACGAATGAAATGTTGAGTCACTACACAAATGTACAAGACAATCAGGTAGTTACCCAATTCCCAAGATTTGAGGCTGTAGTGTAACCCAACATGGGTAGCAGTCAGACTTAGCCTGACTCTCATGAATCGCCTGAAGGGTGAGTTCTATGCAATCAATTACATGGGTAGTGTGGATAATTAGGGTGATTATGTCATAGCCAACACAAGTTCAAAGAGGAGAGAAATGGAAGAAACTCAAGTAGCTACCTAAATTTGAGGACAACCTTCTTCATCACATGTAAACCAAAGGTTCCAAACTTTAGACCTCTAGTTGCACCTTTAGTTCCTCAGCCTGAACCTTAGGCTGTAAGTAATCCCAAAGAAAATTTATAAGAAGGCAACCCTTAAGTCAACATGGTAGACCAAATGAAGAAGCTACAGATGAACATCTCCTTGTGGGATTCATTATCAATACTAGCACAAAAGGATATACTGCAAAAGGAATTGCATATGTTGAATGAGCAAGTTGTCCTAGCAAAAGCTGATAACATTTTGATGATGAATGGATAGCCTTCCACATTAGGCCAAGTTAAGAAAGAAGAAAGGTTCCCCCTTTTTATTTTTCCTTGGTCATAGGAGATTTCTTGGTGCAAAATTGCATCATTGACAATGAGTCAAGCACCTTAGTGATGCCTAAATGCATAGCAGATAAACTAGGGCTAAAATATGAAGAAATGACTAAAGGAGTCATGTAGCTAGATGGAACACCAGCAAAGACACTTGGGGTGGTGAAAGGTTTGAGCTTAACACTACATGCCTACCTGACTTTCTTATTTCCCTAGATGTGGTAGTGGTGGATGTCCCTCCTTACTTTGTTATTTGCTTTTCTAGGGATTTCACATCCAAGATAAGTGGTTACCTAGCAGCAAACTGGTCCTATCTATTTTTTAGAACCAAGTATGGGACTAAGGTCAACATTGAATTTAAGCCACTCCAAAGAGATCATCTAGAACCATACTCACTCAAGGTGGCAAATGTTAGCTATGCCATTATTGACCAGGAAGAATTCCAAGTGAATCAATCTCCATCCTCTACCCTTGAAGGATTTACTGACATGCTCTTAGACGAATGGGGAAGTGACAACTTTGAGCATGATCCTTATAAATTCATGAAAGAGGCAGGCCTTGGGATTTATTGCATGCATGAAGAGGGTAATTTTGTACCAAATCTTATGAAAGCAAGCTAGGAAAGCTTAGGTTTGTGGTAGCTATTCTTTGATGGCTCAAGAAGTAAGTTGGGAGCTAGTGGTGGAGTGGTGCTAATTTCTCCTTCAAAGGAAAAATAATTTTTAGCTTTCAAGTTTCAATTTTATTGCATGAGAAATGTTTCAAAATATGAATCCCTCATCCATGGTTTGGAGTTGGTGAGGAAAAGAGGAATCAAAGAGCTACAGATTTTTGGTTACAGTGAGCTAAGGTTTTTGGTGACAGTGAGTTGATTGTGAACCAAGTAAGGAACTGAAATCTAAAAAATAATTCTTTGCTTATGTATTATAAACATAGGGTATGGGACTTAGAAGATAATTTCCTTACCTTCAATGTTACCTCCATCCCTAGATAGCATAACAAGCAAGTAGATTAGTTGGCAGCAGTTGGTGCCTAGTTTGATATCCCTAGGGAAATAGGCCAAGACTGCAGTTCATGCCACATGAAGGTAGTAATCCAGCCCTCTATTCTTGACAACATCACTAATTGGTAGGTGTTTGTTAGAGACCAGAAAATATCAATCTTCTCATAAGAAGAAGCTGAGTTTCCTAATAAAAACTAGGCTAAGCTACAACAGTAGTATGGCAACTAAATTGTTCAGCTAAAGAAAAATAAACTTCCCAAAGGCTTGGTCACTCTCAAGAGTATCTTCAATGAAGATGAATAGTTGAAAATCGATAAGGAAAGCATCAAAACAAAGGAGGAGAACTATGATAAGGTTGAAATATTCAAATATAAGCTGCTTACACTTGGGAAAGTGTGCACGAACCATGAAAGGTAGGATTTCACCTTGTTATGCCAAGAGTTTGCTGATGTTTTAGCTTGGGAGTATAGTGATTTGAAGGGTTTCAACCTAAGTTTGGCCCAACATACCATTGAACTAGAAGAAGGTGCCAAGATGATCAAGTAGAAGCAAAGGCCTGTCTACCCAAAGATTGAGCCTCTCATGCAGAAGGAACTCACCAAGTTGATTGAGTCCAAGATAATATTTCCAATCAAACACTCTTCTTAGTTGGCCAATCTTGTTCATGTCAAGAAAAATAATGGGGAGATTATATTATGTGTAGATTATAGAGACCTCAATATAGTCTATTTGAATGATCATTATCCTCTCTTAAGTATCGAGCAAATCCTTTAAATGGTGACAGGTAGCAAGCACTTCTCGCTCCTAGATGGATATTTAGGATATAATCATATTTTGGTGCAAGACTGTGACCAGTACAAGACAAACTTCACTACCAAATGGGGACATTTGCTTATAGGAAAATGCCATTCAGACTATCCAATGCTGGTGCCACCTTTTAGTGAGCCATGGACATGGACTTTTGAGGCCTGATAAGAAACATTATGATGGTGTATCTTGATGACATGACAATATTCTGTAAGAAGGTATGCCAACACATGAAACACCTTAGACAAATCTTTGAGAGGTGTAGAAAGTTTGGTATCTCTCTCAACCCAAAGAAATGTGTGTTCACTATCCATGAGGGTAAACTTCTTGGCCAAGTTGTTTCCAAAGAAGGCTTGACCATTGATCCAGAGAGATTTTGCTCCATCCTAGAGTTATCCTTGCCTAAACATAAGAAGGGTCTATAGAGATTCTTCAACAAAATAAATTTCATCTAGAGATTTATTCTAAATTTTGTAGAGATAGACAAGCCATTAACCTCTATGCTAAAGAAAGATGAGAAGTTCACATGGAGAGTGCAAAGGAAGGATATCTTTGAAGAGATCAAGTAGGCTATAACCCAAGCTCCTACCTTGATCAACCCTAACTTCACCAAGCATTTCAACCTCTACACCTTTGGAAATGAAGAGGTAATCTCCTCCATGCTTACCCAAGTGAATGGTAATAACCTTGAACAACCACTTGCATTTTTTAGCCAAGGCCTAGAGGGTTTTGAGGTCAAGTATACATATTTGGAGAATTAAGTCCTTTCAGTCATATGGAGTCTGAAGAAATTTAAGCATATGTTGCCCAACATCAGAATTGACCTCATGGTTCCATATCCCAACATCAAGGATTTCTTGACCAACCATGACTTGAATGAAAAGAGAGTGGGGTGGATCACTAAGGTAATGGAATATGACATGGATATCAAGATCACCAAGTTGGTAAGAGGGAGAGGCCTATGTGAACACCTTGATACAAACTTTAAATAGTAGGAGGATAGTTTGCTAATTCATGATGTAGCTACAGTAGAAGAACTAGCTGTTATGAAGGATTAGACTTCAGACTTGAGGCATTTCCTTGTCATTGCTGAGTGCCCATAGGGCCTTTATAGGACCAAGAGGAGATACTTTAGACTCTAATCTCTCCCTTATGTCCTGATTCATGGAGTGTTGTTCAGAAGGGATCTCTCAAGAGTGATTTTAATGTGTATAGACCCAAGTCAGGCTAACAGGGTGCTATCCAAGTTCCATGATGGGCTAGCTGGTGGTCACTTTGCTCTTAGGCCTATATCTATAATAATAATGAGGGCTGGTTACTTCTAGCCTACTCTATTTAGAGATACCCATGCCTGGGTATGAAAGTTCTAAAAGTGTGCACTCTTTGATGGGAAGCAATGGTTGGCTACCATGCCTTTACAGCCTATTCAAGTGGAGTAGCCATTCTTACAATGGGGCCTTGAATTTATAGGGATGATTAACCCTCCCTTTAGTGATGGACTCAAGTGGGTCTTGACCACCACAGACTACTTCACAAGATGGGTAGAGGCTGTTGCTTTGAAGGAAGCTAATGAAAGTGCAGTCCTAGATTTTTATGAGGACATGGTGGTAAGGTTTGGGGTTCTAGCTACCATCATCTTAGATAATGCTTTAGCTTTTTTGGGAACTAAAATAAGTGAATGGGCATTGAGAGATGGCATCTATCTTAGCACTTCATCAAATTACTACCCATAGGGGAATGGGCTGGCTAAGTCCACCAATAAGAATCTGATCAAGATTATCAAAAGAATAATGGAGGATAATCAGAGAACTTGGCATGCCAAGTTGAAAATAGCCCTATGGACAGATAGGGTCACTCCAAAGAGAGCAATTGGTAATTCACCATACATGTTCATGTATGGAAAGGAAGCTAGGCTTCCTATTTCACTTGAGTTTATAGCCTTGGACATTGTTCACCAGCTATAGTTAGAAGAAGGCAACAACATGGACGTTAGGTTATGTGAGTTGATGGAGCTTCAAGAGACAAGGGACCAGACTATGGCTTCTATGACTGGCTGCCAATAATAGATGAAGAAACACTTCGATAAGAGAACTTCATCAAACAGTTTCTCTGAAGGAGACATCATCTTGAAATGGGATATAGACTAAGCTAAGCTTGGAAAACATGCTAAGTTTGATGCCATATGGAGTGGTCCATACATCATCACTCAGTGTAAGTAGCATAATTCATTCCAACTCTCCAAGTTGGATGGTGAAGAACTTTATATCCCAATAAATGGGATACATCTTAAGCATTATCACTGAGCCTTCCTCCCATCATATATATTTTTCTTTTTTTCACTATTTTCCCTAAGTGCTTTTGCACATGTTAGTAGTTTTCTTAATCTTGTGTGTGTTTCATTTCTTTTTGGGGTAAGAACTTCGTGATTGATTCTTGGATCTATCAGGGTTGTTGCTAACTTTTTAAGTTGCATTCTAACTCCATGCCCAATGGACTTTGAGGCTACTAGTTTCTAAGCATAGTAGGCATAATTCCCCTAAGAATTGCTAAAAATTTTACCATTTTGACCCTGCAGGCCAAAATTAGTCTCCTTCCCTTGTTATTCTGAGCCAATTTCAAATTTGATTTTTGGTACAAGTCTTTCAGAAAAAGGAGGAACCAATTCAATGGTTTAACATTGGGGTCCAGTGCCATGAGCTTTCCAAGAACTTTGAACTTGAACTTTGAACCATTTATGGTTCAAAGGCTTGGTTTAATGGCTTGGTTCAAAGGCTTGGTTCAATGGCTTAGTTCATCGGCTTAGTTCAAAGGCTTGGTTCATCAGCTTGGTTTAAGCAGTTGGTTCAAGTGCTTGGTTCAATCACTGTGAACTTGGAAGTATTGAAGCATTGAAATGTTGAACTATTGAACCATTATTGGTTCAAGTGCTTAGATTAAGCAATTGGTTCAAGCACTTGGTTCAATTAGTTGGTTCAATCAAAGGGTTCAAGTGGTTGGTTCAAGCAGTCAAATGAATGAGTAGAACATAGTATTGAACCATTGAACCATTGAACTGTTGAACCAATTATTGGTTCAATCGGTTGGTTCAATCAAGAGGTTCAAGAGAGTCTCCCAAATCCTGAAGGATAAGTGCCCTTACGGAGGGCAGGGAACACTTGTAAATGGATCAATGAAAAGGCCAAAGGAATCAACTAAATGGGGATAAGTGCATTGAACGTCAACTTTATGGCAATGAAATATCTATTGATCTTTAAATAAAAGGCATGAACTCAAAATAATTCAAAGGTTTAAAGCTAGAAGGAAGAAATTGTTGAGGAGGGAGTCCAAAGAGCTAAAGAATTAGTAGAAGATAGCCCCTGAAGGATGAAGGAATTAGAAAAGATAAAGCTAGGAAGAGGTAAAATAACCAAGTGCAGAAATGGACAAAACAATCCAAGTGGCAAAGGAAGGTGTCAACTCAAGGAGTTACTCTAGTAGTTGACACAATATTTTCCAAGTTGTCATCAAGGGGCACAAATAGTGAATGGCACGACCCATTTTTCTTCACTTTGCATTGATTAGCAGACAAATTGCATGAATGCATTGAAGGAGTGGTCTTGTTTGTAGACAAATGGCATGGACCATTAATTCATATATGATGTTTAATATATATTAAATTCCTAAAATCAAAATAGGAGTTGACACAACATTATCTATCAAGTGGCTTCCTCTTCCCAATGCTTAGAATGCACATGGACCATTTGCAAAAGGGCACCAAAAAGCCTCTTTCTTCCTCTATATATTGAATCTTATCATTTTGAGAAAAGGAGATATCTCTCATGTTGTAAGGTGAAGCCCTACTAATTTTCACCTGAAATCAATAAAATATGCATTTTTTACCTCTATTTTGGTTGGATATATCTCTGAGTGTGTCTGAGTGTTAAACTATGTTCAGTCATTTCTTTCTTAATGCTTTCATAGGATTGATACCAACACACCTGGTATATACAAAGCACCATTCCTGCAGGTGACAAGAAGAGCTATATCTGCAGCACAGAGGCAAAATGAGGTTACTAGATAGTGTGTTTTTCCTATAGTGCCTATAATAAGTTCTTTTTTTGTGTGTTTCCATTAAAGCCTCCCTATCAAGCTCCCTATAACCTAGTCCTTTTACCAGTTAAAGTATATGTATGTATTCTTATGGTTTAGAGTGTGAGTATGAGTAGATCAAACTTTTTCGGTACCTCACCCTCTTAGGTTAGGTTCTATTTTTTAGTAATCCTTCTTTCTTTTCACCCCTATCTCTCTATCTCTCTATATCTCTATCTATCTATCTATCTATCTATCTATCTATCTATTTATCTATCTATCTATCTATCTATCTATCTATCTATCTATCTGTCTGTCTGTCTGTCTATCTATCTATCTATCTATCTATTTGTCTAGCTGTCTCTCTATCTATCTTTCTAATTTTCTATCTATCTATCTATCTATCTATCTATCTATCTATCTATCTATCTATCTCTCTGTCCATCTGTCTATCTTTCTGTCTATCTATCTATCTATCTATCTATCTATCTATCTATCTATCTATCTATCTATCTATCTATCTATCTATCTATCTATCTATCTATCTATCTATCTTTTATCTATCTATCTATCTATCTATCTATCTTTTATCTATCTATCTATCTATCTATCTATCTATCTATCTATATGTCTGTCTATCTATCTATCTGTCTATCTATCTATCTGTCTATCTGTCTATATATATATATATATATATGTATATATATATATATATATATATATATATATATATATATGTATATATATATATATGTATATATATATATATATGTATATATATATATATATATATATATATCTTTCTTTCTTTCTTTCTATCTATCTATCTATTTATCTATCTATCTATCTATCTATCTATCTATCTATCTATCTATCTATCTATCTATGTATTATCAACTTACTGGAATAACTCAGATGCATCAAAGGGAGCTAGCCCTTATCTAGAGACTCTCCTCTCAATTTTACTAGACCCACAGGCAAGAGAGGAGTTTCCATTGTGATGCATGGAAGACAAGAGCTCAGCCTCTTGTCAAGGGTGCAATCCACTGTGTCAATAATTAAAAATAAAAATATATTTACTCTTATAAATCAATAATAAAGTTATGAATACTTACCTTTGAAGACAAACCCATTGAGCCTCAATCTCTCCCTTAGCCAAGGTGCTTTGTAAGAGTTTATTGTGACATGTAAGGATAGAAAAGATAAATTATCTCTAGAGTACACAAATTATCTATTCATCCAAAATACTTCTACACAAGACAACATTTTTATCTCCAAATAAAGTATTAAGACCCTAATCTATGCTGAAGTAGAATGGTGGATAAGCAAATGCACAATATATATTATTGTTCTTATTGTTGACCAAATTTGACTTTTTAGTCAAATTGGGGCACCTATAGGTAAAAAATTCAATTTATAGTTCTATAGGAGTTGTAACATATTATCATGAGGTGTTTCATGGGTCATTTAATGTTATTAAATGATATATTAGCTTTGGTCATAAATTTAATTAGCCAACATGTCATTTTGGGTAATTTCAAGGGTCAAAAAGGTGAATTTAATGATTTATATGATTTTATTGGGAAATATGAAGGTCAAAAAATATTATTTAATGCCCCATGTGTCACTATAATTCTTAAATAACTAAAAAAATTGAAATATGACAAGTTATGCAGAAGAAAGAGCAATTTTCTTGAGTAAAAGAGAGAAAATGACACTTGCACAACCTCCTTCAAATGTGTGACACATGGGATATGGTCAGGGATGTCATTTAATATTAATAAGATGAAATACACGTTTTTTTACTTATAAGTGTAATTTATATGACAAAATCATTTTACTCCATTTTCACCCTTCTTGGCAAGCTGAAGTGACCTTAAGGTTTTTGCTTGGTACAAACAACTCAGGATGTTTTAGGGAAAATGATTTGGGGAGATTAAATTTAACTCATATACCTTGATTTAAATATAATAATTTTAAATAATTGTTTCTTTTTCTTGATGAACCATGCTCATGAAGTTGATTGTGCAAGTCCATTAGCTGTTTTGTGCACCCTATGGATTTTACCTAGGTTTGGAGCATTTAGTATAATATAGATACTAATGTTGGTCTTAAATTATGTTTAAATCATCATAAAAAAAAATTTCATGATTTGTTTCATTTTTAAAGTTGATTTTATGACTAAATCATCTCATGTTGGTAGATTAGTCTCATTTGGATGATAGGAAAATTTTCACTATCGATAGAGTGTATCATGCTTTGGGAATCGTTATAGAGAGTTGGTATAGGACCATAATAATTTATCCATGTAATTTTTGAGCTTATTAATTAATTTTTAGTTTTTAAACACCATTCTTTGATCAAGTTTTTAGTATTGTTATGCTCACAGTCAATCCTTTACTCAAGTTCATCTGTATCCATGGTAAAACATGTATGTAGAATATATTTAGAATTATTAATGGAATTTTAGTAGATATTTCATGAATTTTAACATGTTTTAATCTTAATAACATAAAAAATGACATCCACTTATCATAATAAAGGACTGTGGTAGTCATAGGACATACTTATCTTAGTCTGCTATGAATATGCTTACCTACAGGTGCTTAGAGGATAAATACACATTGAAGGATATGTGTTTATGATTAATTCAGACCCTTATAAGTGTGAGGGATAAATTTTAAATTTTAAAATAATTTTTACAACTCATTGATATATTATTTTCTTGAATCACTATTTGGAGTTTTCTTCCTGCCTGTGCATCAACAGGACAACCTATAAGTGGCCCTTAACAGTAGGTTGAGGTGGCATATGGGATATTGAAGCATGATGAACCCTCTATTGGATTAATAGGGTGTTAATAAGTTTATAACACACTCATTTGGAAGATATGTTTGCAAATGAGGTTTAAGGTTACCTTCGAACACAATTTGACTATGTTTAGGATTGTCTACCCTAAAGGAGTAAAATAGAGATCTTAGAGGGTTTATTGAGATCATATAATAAGGTTACCATTAAGGTTGCCATTGAATTGTTATAAATATAGTGAGACTAATTGGTATACCATATAACATATAATTACCATGCCAAATATGATTTTTTGAAGGTATGAAAAGGATGTAGTTTTGGAGTCTCAAATTCACCAATTCATGTACTAATTTCGTTCAGTGATATCTACAATCCTAAGTCCAAAAGGACATTTCTCCACCCAAATTGCAATTATAACTTAAAAATTATATATGAGTATTTAAAAGAGTTTAAAAAGTAAATTTAACCTAATTATAATCAATAAATTAAATGTTATACTATGTTGGGATGTTCCATTGGCACCTACAGGCTCCATGTACTTCACAAAACATGCACCTATAGATAGGGATTATTGTCAAAGGTGAAAACACAATCCATGATTATATTATTGAAGAATTTTAAGGTTTTTATAAAGGATATAATGAATTAACATATTATTTATGGTATATATATCTTAAATTAAAAATGTATTCAATTCCATAAAATCTTATAACTATGCAATATCATCTATAGTTGTTCCATCAAATATAAAAACATAGTCAGTTGTGACTAAGATAGATAGTGACTCGATCAATGGTTTGATGAAGCGTTATCTCATTAAATTTAAATTATAACTTATAAATTATATGTAACCTCAAATTTTTTTTAATAGGAGTCTTTTAACATCATGGACAAGCCAAGTTGAATCCTATAGCACACCTACAGTAAAGTGTCTCAGTCAGTAAATAATGGACTAAGGAGTGAGTTTTGAGTAATATAAATTAATTTAGGTGATAAAAATAAGGTAAAAATAAGTATTTATGATCTTAAAATTCTATATTATGGCCAAAAAATATTTTATGAAGTTCAAAACATGAAAGGTAACCTAAAGTTACTCCAAATGCAAGGTTACAGTCAAGAGATGCAACTCAGTTTTGACTTAGCAAGAAGTATGAAGGGAACATAGTAGGTTAGGATTATTAATAGGTTTAGATAATATAATATATTATTTTTATACCTTTAAATTTATCTCACCAAATAATATAATTCATAATAAAGACCTTTTCAAATGCAATATACGGTTTCCATAAGAGAACCCTACACACAATGTTTTCTTCATATAGTTTGTTTGGGTTTTTAAAGAGTTGTAAGGGTAAGATACCTAAAAAAGACTTGAAAATTGGTGAATATAGTACTTTAAACTTTAATAATCACCTAGAACCTTTATTTTTATTGATAAAATAGGGTAAGTGCCCTCTATTTTATCTCAGATAGAGGGCACTTCCCTCATGCATAAAATTGACAATCTTGGAAAAAAAGGGAAAGAAGATGACCAGGGGTTGTTTGAATCTTTCATAAATGTGTATAAATATTTAATAAAAATATTAAATTCATGGATACCAAGCATAGAGATAATAAACTATATAGAGTTCCCAAAACCTCAAAGGTTGCAGTTAAACCTAATTGAGCAAGCTTAGGCCAAAAAATGAAATAAGAGATCATTATCACTTTTTGCCTGAGAGTGGCATTAAAGATTATTTAATAATGTTAATAGGGATATAATATATGTTTCTAAGATAATTTTATGTATGTAAACCCTAAAAATTTCATTTTGTGTTTCAAGCTATAAGCATGCCTATTGATCAACATTAGGCCTAATGCCCAAATGAGGATTCACTTTAACTTTACACATGAATTTAATGTCCTCATGATTTAAAATATGTTTTTTAGGTAATTTAGGACATGTAAAGGTATTTTATTGGTATATAAAGCACAAATAATAATTTTTTTATCTCAAAACTCATCTCAAGCCTATGCAAATGGAAGAAGCAAGCTCAATAGGATGAGTTTGAGCACTCATATATTTCATGAGGTTTTTAATGGGAGTATAAGGAATTTTTATATGTTATTAGGGTACATAAACTCTATTTTTGTGATTTTTTTTTGAATTTTGGACATCTAGTTTTTTTGAACAATCCTTAAGATGTTAAACAAGCCTAAAATGCTACTAAACCCTTAGCTAAGACCAGTTTGGGAAAATGGAGTTGGAGATGAAATATAATGAGTTATTTTGATATTATTGTGATTTTAAATTGTATATTAATCCTTCAGGATACTCCACATGCCTTTTTATTAAACAGACTTATACATATGGGGGTAGAAACATGGTTTTTCTCACTATCTTGTGTGTTTTATAGTTTGTATGAGGTTTCAAGAGATGAAAATAAAATATATGGAAATATTAATACTTATGGTAACTCTAATATCAATATAATTAATTTAAACATATCCTAACTATCCAAACTAGGTGCTTCAACTAAGCCAGTCAAAAATAGCCTAATGAACAAGCTAGGGAGAAGTGTGAAAACTTTAAGTGGGTCGATTTTAGGTTATCCTTGATGATTATATGGATATTTAGGGCCTTTAAAAATTTAATTCAATTAATTTTATGTATTTTAATGAAAAATTTATCTCTTTTTGGAAGCCAAGTATGCAAAGTGCATGGAAGAGCAATTTTTTACATAATAAATTATGATTGCTCCTTTCTAGGTGATTCCAAATGTCCAAGCCTAAAACCAAAGCATGGAGAGTCAATTATGACGTCCTTAAACCATATCTAAATCATCACATCTGGTCCTAATTATTTATGAGTTTTTAAAATAGGGTTTATCATGTAGATAGTTTATTTGAACTAGAGTGAGGAGTTTCTTGCCACTTTTCATGAGGTTTATGACTTGGATTGACATTTTTACCTCCTAAAATTTCATGGTTCATCCCAAATCCTATTAAAATGAAAAAATAAATAATTTTATAAACTTTAAAATTGTCCTTGTGACCTTTGGACTTCTCTCTTCTTCTCTCTCTCACAAGTTTTATAAGAACTAGTTATTTTGGCATTGTATTAGATGCTCCACCTAAGTATGGTGAATTCCTACTCAAATATACACATTTTTATCAATAATAAAACTTATTTTTGCCTACTATATGACTATTATTATTATTTTAAATTTTATAATGAATATTACTTAATGAAAAATATGGATTTCTTAGCATGTTGTTCCATTCTTTCACCTATTTGTAGCCTCTTCTTACAGGGCATGTGAAGTGTTCTAGGAGATGTTCATGGTTTAAGTGAGTTATTATATTCATTATTGATATAATATTCCTCTTTTATAGTCCTACTATCTTTTTGAATTCATCCATAACCTCATAATGTGACATTGATGTGAGAAGATGAAGATTAGAGAAGTGTATTTTCAGTTTGTCCTTTGATTTCAAGTGTAACATGCATATGGTTGGATGTCATCATGTTATTTTGTGTATCACCTCCCTTATGTTAGTTTTATTTCACTTATACTTATTCCTTTTCAACCCTTATGTTTAGTAGTAGTTACAATTCAAAGTGATACATCAAGGTAGCTAGACTTATCTAGAGATTCATCTCATTCCTTAGGCTACCCATAAGCCAAGAGGTCATTCCATTGTGTCACTTGGATAAGGAGAGATTTTCATCTCATCAAAGAGTGAAAATACAAGTGACAAATTTTTTTGGCAGGCCTAATGGGAATCTTATTCTAGGAGTTGGAGGATTTTAGGTGTTGTCCTTTAACACATCAGCCTTTAGAGGCATCTATTCAAGCATCAATGGCAAATCAGAAGATATATCAGCTGGTCAAGTAGCATAAGTTCTATTTTAAAGATTATGATAAATGTCTTTCTTTATTTTATTTCTTTCAATGAAGTTTCATGGCTGACTTTGGTGTTGAATTTTTCTATATACAAGCTGGTGAGACATTTCGAGCTTGTGCCATTCCCTATCAATATGAGAAAGTTATTATCCAACCCTATCATGAAATGTATCTACCCCAATATGGTTTTTATTAGACTCAATATGATCATATTAAACCCATACATGATTCTTACCAGTCTTATAGTTAGTCTTCTCAATGTCTTGTTCCTAGACAGCCTAGTCACTTCTCAACTCAACCCATTTCCACCTTCAAACAAACTCTTTTAGGGTATGAGAAGTATATGATAGTTATTGAAAATCAAAGGTGATATGGTCAAAATATTCCTATTCATTCCATACATCAAGTGATAAATTCATTAGAGCTGGTCAAGAGAGAGTGGGAACCTATTGAAAGAGCCAATTGGCAAAGGATTACAAATGACATGCTAGATGTGAATGGTTTTATTGCATCCTTGGAAGATAAGCTAGTAATTCATGAGAGGAAACCTTATAAAGTATATAAAACTTCATATCCACCTCCTCAAGTTTATTATCAACCATATTTACCCCTTAATCATGAGCTAAATCAATCCTATTGAAGTCATCCTTTTCCCAATCAATTAGAGGAGAGAATTGAAAAGATAAACCTTATGTTTGAAGCTAATATTGATAGGGAGATTGAATTGTAAAATAAACATATGCTCCAGTCCATGTTGGTATGAAAATAAGTGGAGTTCAAGCCCTCATTACCCTCTCACAATGCATCCCCACCACCTTAAAAAGAGACTAATAATCCCAATGTCTTAATTTGGAAAAAGATATTGGAGTCATGGGAAAATAAAGAGGACAAAAGTATTGACAAAGAATGTGAGGTTGAGAAGACTCTTTATCCTATACAAAATCCTCCCATTCTTCCTCAATAAAAGTATTATAATCCTAATATCCTAAGATGGAGCAAGGTAGTAGAGTCATGGGGAGGGAAGGAATATACAAGCATTATCAAACAAGTATGAAGTGGACAATGGAGTTGATCCTTTGTAAATCCCTCCCACCCTTCCACAAGGAACTTATTATGTTCCATATGAATCCCCTTGTATTATTCATCCTCATGATGATACATATCAAATTCAAGAAAATATTTTCTAAGAGAACCTAGCTAAGAAAATAGAGGAGTTAGAAGCAAATATGAAGTTACTAAGTCAAGGTGTGATGGAAGGTCTAGACCCATAATAAGACCATATGCCTAAACACACCTCATCTCCCCTTCCTTAAGAGCTTCCCAAAGAGACTCTTACTTTGCATTCTCAATCTGATTTTGAGCCCTATGTCCCATTCCCACTAACTAGTTCTTTTTATCCTCATCCCATCACCATTTGCCTTGATGGACCTATGGTGTGAGAACCTAAAGAAGAGGAGATGGTTTAAAAATTTTCATAACTCTTACTTGAAGATAATGCAACTCCTTGGTAGCCTCATTGGGAAAGGTCACCAGATTTCAAGATGCCTAGTCTTGGCATCACCATGAAGGAAGTTTAAGATCTTTTAGACGTTGACAAACAAGATCAGATTATGATAGATTGGGTTTAATTTGAAGGCCCTCAAGAGGACTTAAATGATAAAGAAGAGGTAGGTTATTATGTTGAATCTCCTTATTTGGGTGATAATGAAGAATGATTTATTTGTGGTAAAGAGGAAATCTTAGATGAAGAACCTATCTTGATAAGATTAAGTGAAGATGAACAAGCTCAATTCATGGCTGATCAAGAAGACCTTATGAGAAATTATGAGGAAAAGATTACCATAGGGATTCCATTTGGTGAACTAAGGGACAATTCGCAATATTTTGCCTTTATATTTAATGGGACATGTATCCATGATGAATGTGGCCAAGACATGAAGAAAGAGATACATAAATAACACTCTATGTATGAATCATGAGGTTGTGGATGACCATTTCAATATTGAAAAAGAATTTGTTCTAAAGGATGAAATAGACAAAGATGATTGACAACTATAAATAGAGTTATTTCAAGAGCTTGAAGAGCTTCACGAAGTTGAAGGCCAAGTACATGAAAAGGTGAATAAATAATCTTCTGTGGAGGACAATGACCAAGATTGGGAAGAATTTTCAAATCTCCTTGATGAGCTAGAAGAACTTGTAGTTGAGAGGAAGCCCAATCTTGTTGAGAACACTATATAAGATAAGAAGGTATGCCTTTTGGAATCAACATTAGAGGTCATAGTTAAAGGATCACATGACAATTTTTAGGCCATTTATATTTAAGAGGAGCTCATTTCCTTGGTCATATTGTTTGGAGATACTTGGTTCTCATTGAACATCATGTCAATGAGGCTGGTAGACATTGTGAAAAAGTTGGAGGCATCAATTCTAAAGGATAAATGGATATATACCTCATTTAATCCTTCATGTCATGAGTAAAGAAGAGTTTAAAACTTTTCATTTGATCCAATATGGAGGTATGATTTGTTTTTTAGTTGTCTATAATATTTTATTTTTTATTTTTCCTAAATCCTTTGAGCACATGTGTGTGTTTGCTCTCTTTGTTGTGTGTGTCTTTGCTTTATGTGTTGAGGTACTCATTAGTTATCTTGTCATGGTGAAGCTCAAGATTATGGTCAAATATCTCCTTATTTGACTAATAATTTAAATTAATCCTAATCCCAATGGACTGATAAAGCTATTGGTTTAATTAAAATAGCATGCATACTACCCATATGCGTCACCAATTTATTGACCAAATTTGACTTTACAGTCAAATTAGGGTAGCTATAGGTAAGAACATGATTTTATCAGTTTATAGGAGTTGTAATATATTTTCATGAGGTGTTTCATAGGTCATTTAATGTTATTGAATGATATATTAGCCTTGGTCATAAATTTCATCAGCCAACATGTCATTTTGGGTCATTTTAAGGATGAAAAAGGTGCATTTAATGATTTATACAAATTTTTTAGGAAATTTTAAGGTTTAAAAATATTATTTAATTCCCCATGTGTCAATATAAGTCTTAATTAATTGAAAAAACTAAAATATGAAAGGTTATACAGAAGAAAGGGTAGTTTTCTTGGGTAAAAGAGAGAAAATGGCACTTGTACAGCCTCCTTGGGAAGTTTTTCACTTGGAATATGGTTATTATATGTAATTTAAGATTCTTTAACTCAAATCCACTTTTAGTTTGATTTATAAGTGTCATTTATAGGCTAAAACTATTTTCATCCATTTTCACCCTTCTTGACAAGCTGAATTGACCTTCAAGTTTTTGCTTGGTACAAACAACATAGGACATTTAAAGGAAAATAATTTTTGGAGATTAAATTGAACTCAGATATGTTAATTTTCATATAATAATTTTTAATAATGGTTTCCTATGCTTCATGAACCATCCTCATTATTGATTGTGCAAATCTACTAGTTGTTTTGTGTACCCTATGGGTTTTACCTAGGTTTGGAGGATTCCATACAATATAGCTACTGATGTTGGTCCTAGATTATGTTTACCTCCTCTTAAAATTTTATTCATTATTTTTTTTTATTTTTAAAGTTGATTTAATTACTAAATCATCCCATGTTGGTGGATTAGTTTCATTTGGATGATAAACAAGTTTCCACTATCTGCATAGTTTCTCATACTTTGGGAATGGTTCTAGAGAGTTGGGATAGGAAATTAATCATGTATTTTTGTCATATTTGATATTTTACATTCATTTTTATTTTTTAAACACCATACTTGGATCAAGTTATTAGTCTTGCTATGCTCATAGTCAATCCTTTACTCAAGTTCATTTGCATCCATAGTAAAGCACATGTGTAGAATTTATTTAGCATGATTCATGGAAGGTTAATATATATTTAATGAATTTTAACATGTTTTAATTTCAATAATATCAAAAAATTAAATCCACTTAGCATAAGAAATAACTGTGGTAGTCATGGGACACACTTCTCCTAACTTGCCATGAATATGCTTGCCTATAGTGCTTGGAGGATAAATTCACATTGAAGGAGATGTGTTTATGCTTAATTAAGGAAATTATAAGTGTGAGGAATAAATTTTTAATTTTTAAATATTTTTTACAACTCATTAAGAGATTATTTTCTTGATTCACTATTTGGAGTTTCCTTCTTGCATGTGCATTAAAATGCCAACCTACAAGTGGCTCTTGACAATAGGTTAAGGTGGAATATGTGACATTAAAGCATGATGAAAACTTTATTGTAGTAATAGTGTGTTAATAATGGTATAACACTCTTTTTTAAGATATTTTGGTAAAGGAGCAAAATAGAGATCTTGGAGGTTTTGTTGACATCATATAATAAGGTTTCCATTGAATTTTATAAATATAATGAGAATAATTTTTATTCCCTATCACATATAATTACCATGCCAAATATGAGTGTCTGATGGTATGAAGAAGATGTAGTTTTGTAGTTTCAAATTTGCCAATTCATACACTAATTTCCTTCAATGATATCTACAATCCTGAGTCCAAAAGAACCTTTCACAACCCAAATTACAATTAGACATTACCACTTGTATATGAGTATTTTAAATATTTTAAAATATAAATTTTACATATGTATCATCAAAAAATGAAATGTTATACTATGTTGGGATGTTCCATTGGCACCTACAGGGTCCCTGTACTTAACAAAACATGCACCTACAAACATGGGTTATTGTCAAAGGCAAAAGCATAGTCCATGATTATAGTATTTAAGAATTTTAAGTTTTTTTAAAGGATGGAATGAATTAATATATTATTCATGGTAAATATATTTTAAAGGAAAGATGTATTCAATGCCATAAAATCTTAAAACTATGTAATATCATCTACAGTTGTTCCATCAACGAAAAAAACATATTCAATTTTGATTGAGATAGATAGTGTCTCAATAAAGAGTTTGATGATTACTTAGATAATTAAAAGTTAATGATAAATTATACATGTTTTTTAAGCTCAAGTGGTTTTTAATAGGAGTATTTTACCATCATGGACAATCTAAGTTGAAGCCCATAACACACCTACAGTAAAGTGTCTTAGTTAGCAAACATTGGATTGAGGAGTGTGTTTTGAGTGATAATAATGCATTGAGATGACAAAAATAAGGTCCAAACAAGTATATATGATCATAAAAGGATATATGGTAGCCAATAAATATTTTCTCAATTTTAAAACATGCAAGGTAATCTAGAGTTACTCCTTCAAATGCAAGGTTACAATCAAGAGATGGAACTCAATTTTGACTAAGCAAGAAGTATGAATGGAACATAATAGGTTAGGATGATGAAAAGGTTTATATAATGTCATAAATTATGTTTATAACTTTAAATTTATCTAATTTATTAATATCATTCACAAGAAAGACTCTCTAAAATGCAATACATGGTTCCATAAAAGAACCCTACACACAGTGTTTTCCTCATACAATTTGTTTGGGTTTTTAAAGAGTTGGAAGGGTAAGATACCTGAAAAAGGATTTAAAATTGTTTAAAATAATCATTTAAAATTTATTAATCACCTCCAACATTTAGTTTTATTTAAGAACTAAGGGAAGTGCCTTCTATTTTGTCTCAGATAGAGGGCATTTCCCTCATGCATAAAACTGATAGTCTTGGAAAATATGGGCAAGAGGATGTCTAGGGGTTGTTTGAATATTTAAATAATGTTTATAAATATTTATTATAAATATTATAAGCATGTAGATAAATCATAGAGAGAATGAACTGGACAAAGTTCCCAAATCCTCAAAGGTTGAAGTCAAACCTAATTGTGTAAACTTAGGCCAAAAAAACAAATAAGAGATCAATGTCACTTTTGGCCTTACAATGTCATTAAAATTATTTAAGAATTTTAATATGGATATAATATATGTTTATAAGCTAATGGAATGTAGGGAAACCTCAACAAGTCATTTTGTGCTTCAAGCTACAAGTAGGCCTATTGAGCAACATTAGGCCTAATGCCCAAATGAGGATTAACTTTCACTTTAAAATTTAAATGAACATACTCATGATTTAAAACATGTTTTTGATGTAATTTAGGATATTTAAAGTCATTTTTATGGTAAAGAAAGCACAAATAATTATTTTTTAGCTCAAAACTCATCTTAGGCCTATGTAAGTGGAAGATGCAAGCTTGATAAGACAAGTATATGCACTCATATATTTCAAGAGGTTCTTCATGTTAGTCAAAGGGATTTGGATATTTTATAAAGGTCAATAAACACCATTTTTTTAATGTTTTTTGAAGGTTGGATGTCTGGTTTTTTTAATAATCCTTAAGACGTCAAACATGCCCAAAACCCTACTAAACCCTCAACCATAACTAGTTTGAGAAAATAGAGTTAGAGATGAGATATAATGAGAAATTTTTGATATTATGATGATTTTAACTTGTATATTACTCCTTTAGTCTACTCCCAATGACTTTTTATTGAATGAACTTATACGGATGGGGGTAGAAACAAGGCTTTTCTCACTATTTTATGTGTTTTTAAAGTTGTAGGATGTTTCAAGAGATTAAAATAAAATGTATGGAAATATTAAGAATTAATGTAACTCAAAATATCACTATAATTACTTTAAATATTCCCTAAGTGTCCAAACAAGGTGTTTAAACTCAGCCAATCAAAACTGGCCTAATAAACAAACTAGGGAGAAGTGTGAAAACTTCAAGTGGGTGGATTTTAGGGTTTTGTGATGATTATAATGAAATTTATGGAAGTTAAACATGTAATTAATTTAATTTTATGTATTTTCATGACAAAATTATCTATTTTTGGAAGCCAAGCATGTAAGGTGCATGGAAGATTAGTTTTTTGGATAATAAATGATGATTGCTCATTTTTGGCCAATTCTAGATGCCCAATCCTAAAACTAATGAATGGAGAGGCATGTATGATGTCATTAAAATTAATAACAATTATACCTTGTAATAATTATTTATTAGGTGTTCAAATAGGGATAATCATGTAGGTAGTTTTTCTAAGCTAGAATGATGAGTTTCTTGTCACTTCTTATGAGGTTTATGACTTGGATTGACATTTGCATCTCCTAAACTTTCATGGTTCATCTAATATACTATTAAAATTCAAAAATAAATTATTTTATCAGCTTTAAAATTTTCCTTGTAACCCTTGGACTTCTCTCTTCTTCTCTTTCTCATAAGTTCTATAAGAACTAGCCATTTTGGTATTGTATTGGATGGTCCAACTGAGTATGGTGAAGCCTTGATCAAATTTATAAATTTTTATCAATAATAAAACTAATAATTACCTCCTATATGATTTTTATTAGTGTTTTCAATTGGATGATGAATATTTCTCAGTGAAAACTATGGATTCATTAGCATGTTGTTCCATTTTTTCGCCTATTTAAAGCCTCTTCTTACAGGGCATGTGAATTTTTATAGGATATGTTCATGGTTTAAGTATTTTTTATATTAATTAGTTCCCTCATATGCCTCTTTTTTAGTCCTCTTATCTTTTCACATTCATCTATAACCTCATAATGTAACATTGATGTGAGAATATGAAGATTGGAAAAGTGTACTTTTAGTTTGTCCTTTGATTTCAACTGTAACATACATATGGTTGGATATAATTATTTTATTTGGTGTATCACATCCCTTAGGTTATTTTTATTTAATTTATCCTTCTCCCTTTTTAACTCCCAAGTTTATTAGTAGTTTCAATTCAAATTGGTACACCAAAGGAACTAGCTCGATCTAGAGATTCACCTCTTTCCTTAGGCTACCCACAAGCATAGAGGTGATTCCATTATGCCACTTGGATGAGGAGAGATTTTCATCTCCTAAAAGGGTGGAAATAAAAGTGACAACACTTATCTTCCCTATAAATTATATAAATTGATGTTTATATATAGTTGAATCTATACCTAAACATTTCTAAAAGTTTAACTAATAGTGTTGGCCCAATTGACTCTATATCATTAATTGATAAAGACAAGTTAGGTCCTAGTCTAGGTTAACTAGATACAACCTAGACCCATAATGTTGTTTTAAAAAATTTAAATATAGGGTTAGCCTAGGCTGATAGTGTATGATAAATGTCAAAAATGGGTTTTAGGATTAGGAAGGGACTAAGGTGGTGAATTAATTGGAAGAGTGTGCAAGAGAGGAGATAATACTTAGGGAAGTAAATAGGGGAAGGTTTTGTAGATATCAAGTGGTAGTAGAGGGTAAAAAAGTCCTACAAATCACTAATGGTATGTTCACCCCTTTCCTAGTATACCTTTTAGGGAATGCACTTACAAAGATTGAGACTTGATGGGTTCATACAAGAGAAAGCATCAGTTATTGATCATGTTTAAATATGTGTATCCACTATCAAATATTAAATTAAAAAATATTTACATATTTTCATATTAGTCATAGGAACAACACATTTATAGGTCATAAGTAATGAAGTAACAACCCAAGATAAAACCAGAAAGTGTCAGAGGAGGAATTTGCCCAGGAAGATCCTGTTGAGGACCCAACTTCTAAGAATGAAAAGGAAATTTCTGTTTAGGATGATATTCAAAATATGGATATGGAAATTCAAACTAGAAGCAAAGAGTGGGAACAAAAGAGTCGAGAAGATATCTTTGAAGAAGCCAGGAATAGTCCCAATAAAAAGGCTGAGGATTGGAGAGGGAAGAATCAGAATGATGAAACACACATACCTATGACCTGGGTTAATAGTAAAGCAGAGGCTTCTTCCCACTTTGATTCCTGGATGTGTAGGGAGATCATTGATCTCAAGAGAAAAGTGGAAACTTTGGAAGATTCTCTGAAAGCTGCTTGGAACAAAATAAACAACATGGAAAATCAGTTAAGCGAGATCCCTGTCAAGCTCAAAGCCTATGAAAACAACCTCCGGGAACTAATAAAGGACCACAGAATGAAAATGGAGGAAATAACATCCAACATTTGTACTGCTGCTATCAATATAGGTAAATGAGCCAATGAGGAGACCAAAGCACTAGAGGGTCCCAGCAAAAGGATGAGGCAAAGCTCTAGAAAGAAAGATACACAAAAAGGAGCTTTGCTGGAGGCTACCACCCAGGAAACTGCTTTGAAAGGAAAAGAAGCCATGAACCTGATTCTGGAACTGGATGAATAATCTGGTCCTTCTTGTTGGTTTAGAAACTGGTACTGATCTTTGTTTTCTTTTTGTTATCTTTTGACTCATGTGCTACCAGATCTCTGTTTTTGGGTTTTGACTAGATGTTTCTCTGATGGTTTCAGGTCCATTTAAAACCTATTTTTGCTACGTCCTTGTAGTGTTTTTTAGGCTTTTCCTATGGTCTTAGACGTTCTTTCTGTTTCTCTTTGTTACAGGGTTTTTGGGCCCCTTCAAAACCTATTTTTACCTCAATCTAAAACAACCCAAGATATATACTTTATAGGATACAAGCTAGGTCACTAGTTGCACATATTTCATAGTTCATACATAAGCCAACACATAGGGGATAAGTACATTAGTCTAAGGCCCACTTATGAGTACTAGGTATGTAGGTAGCTCTCATTGATAAAGGGATATTTAGGGTTAGAAATAAACTAAGTGCTCACTAACCCATTTTCCCCCAAATTCATCATGAATATAAATGCACATGAAGAGTGATAATCCATGACCTAGATATGAATGCACTAGAGTGAATGAAAATTCAAACTTAGAGGCATCTAGGTGGTCACATCCTTTTATAACAAGTATTCTATATAGGACACTTACATAAAACCTAAATATTAGTGTTGACATAACTTTCCTAGGTTGATGTTAGTGTCTAGAGTTTCATAAGCATCCTATATACAATTTAACTATTGTTCTAGAATCATCTTCCAGATTACTTTTTTCCTATTCTATATCTAGTACTATGTTAGCATTGGAATAAACTAAGTATATTAATTTTTTATTAGTTCAACATATAGCTTAGTTGTAACTTTTATATTTAGCCTATACTCAATGTAGTAAATTTAGTTTATGTTTATATTTGAGTTTATCACCCAATTGGCCTACTATAGATCTAATTATCACCACTGTGAATTATCATTTATATAATCTTAACCCTATCTAAGTAATGATACTCATCTAATTTAGGGTTAAAAATATACACACACATTTATTTATTAAGCAACAAAAAATATTTATATACTAAATTAAATACCATAAGGTTAGAAATACTTAGCTTGTATTTGACATGTTGAGCCTCAATATCATATTTAGAAAATTGAATTTTGAAAGAGATTATTGTAGTTGTGAATACCTCAAAAATGAATCAAGCTTAGGCTAAATAAACTCCTCCTTATGAGTCTCCAAGATTTTTAGAAGACAAGCTTGTTCCTAGATAATAGTATACCCATAACTCTTAAAAATGTGATTTATGCAGAGGTGTCGGTGAATTAAGAGTAAATGAGTGTGTATGTTATGTGTTAGATGAAACATGACTTGTATATATAGTGATTACATAACCAAACCTAACCTTATGGCTAATCACATAAGTGACTCATTTTTATGTAGTTAAGAGGAGTTATATAACATTAAACTACATAAACTAGGTTTAAATCACACAAATTCCAAAAGACAAACTCAGAATAATATCAACTAGGTGGATAAAGTATGGTAATTGAATAGGTACAAAACATACATCATTAACCAAGACTGATGTTGTAAAAATTTGGAAATGTAGTGTAGATAATGGAGGTAGGATGGAAGGAGGTAGGTATATATGTAAATTTAAGGAATTTGAATATTAATTAGGAATGATATGATAACAACATCTCTTAAAAGTCACCAAATGCATGTTTTCCCCTTTATTAGTGCACTATTTCATACACACACCCAAGGGTGTTGTAGCTTAATATGTTATTTCAAGAGAAAGTGAAAGTAATTGATAAAAGTGAATATTATTATGTGTATATATATTTTCCACTTGAATTTAATCTAATGTCACAATAGTGTGATATGGGATGTTGCTTCAAGAAAGAGCATAACAACATAACAATTGAGCTAACTAAAATGTATTAATACATGTTAAAAGTACATATGTACCCTTGCTTTACTTTTATAACAAAATGTTGTATTAGATGGTAAAAGGCCCCCAATGTATAGTATAAGAGGTAAACCTCAAAATTAAAATATAATCCATTTCTTTCAAATATATTCCTTTAACACTTAAATAATTTCTATGACTAGGTTTTTAAGGATTTTTTTGGTTCATGAAAAGGACATATATAAACAAAGATATGGGAAAAAATTATTTATCAGTAAATAACTGAAGGCCAAGAATTTTTACTATAAAAGGTTGAAAATATATTCATTTGCATATTTTTTATTTCAAAAACCAAAACATTATGTGTCAAAATTTAGTGATTTGAGATATCATGGATCATAGATGAGGAGGAAAACATGCTATATAAAACATTTTTGTCATGAATAGTGTCCAACATGTATGAAATTCATTAATCATCATTTTTTTAATTTGGATTAAAATGAACTATATTAGGAATTGTAGGTGTCAGTCAAAATTAATGTAGTGAAATTTACCCTAAAAATTATATAAATGTAGCCAAAAATTAGAATAAAAATGGGTAGATGAAAAAAACTACAAATCTAGGTCGAAAGAAAAATTACCACATTGTATGAGTTACATGGGTTAGGTCGATGTAGTTTGGAAATAAGGTGAAAATAACCTCGACAATACCATAAAATTAGGTTGATGTAGTTACATAAGGGTTGGAAAATTTTATCTGGCATTACTGATGTAGTAAGATATTGGCTAACTAGCCAATGTATTATTACATGGTTGATGACATTAGTAATAAAACTAGATCAATGTAGTTGTAGAAGTAGACATTGGCATAGTAATTGATGTTAATTATGGTCGATATAATAGTGTATATATGATGAAATAATATTTATAATTAGATGATGATATATGTCATGGTTGATCTTGTATAAAAATTAGGTATGTCCAATTCACTCTAATGCATGGTCAATATAGTAGAATTAATTTTTTTAATTTGTCTATTTTATAATGATTCTAATCATTGATTTTAAATTTTAGGGTGAAAACATGATTTGTGATTTAGAATTTTTGGATATACTTGAGAGATAATCAGAAATAGATAAAACATAGTTGATTTTACTATGATTTAGTGTAATCAAGGATATTTTAAAGATAATATTAAGCATAAAGTTGGTGACCATGTTTTTAGGATTATGGGAGAGATTGACTGACATGTTCAAATAGGTGGTGGATGGGTACACCATAATGGTGGTTATCACACTTAAGAATGAGAATATTATGCTTGGGTTACCTATTGTGGGAACACGTGTAGTGTGAAATACCTTGATAATGTGGTTGAGATGAGAGTCCTAGTTTAGTGGGATATTGGATATGATTAGTATGCACTGGTCATATGACTAGTTTATGTGTATATATTAGGTGTTACATACATAGGAATGGCTTGATCAAACTAATGAGAATTTATGTGATCTATCATAAGTTATATGGGTTAATTCCATTTAACATTATATATTTTTATTCATTGATGTTAGAGTAAGAAACATTGTATGATATAGGGTTGGTCATTTGGATGTAACTAGTGCACCACTTCTATTAATTTTTTAGTATAGGTGAAAATACTATGAGACTAATTGTTCA
>JARHVA010000466.1:2060000-2092500 GCA_037957365.1 Torreya grandis
TCATGTTCATATTCATGGTGGCCATATCTAATGGTCACCCATTTTATTTCCTTTAGGAACTTAAGATAGTTTTGTATGAGTATATTTCTCATGCTTACTAGGTTCTATCTAGGATTTTCATCCTTTTTCTATTTTTTTCCTATGTGAGGATTTATTCCACATTGACTAGTTATATTTGAGTCTTGTTTCTCCTTTCCTACTTAAGTAAGGGTTATCCAGTGTATTATATATGATTTTTCTGAATAACAATTAGTTTTATTCATATTTATTTTATTCCTTGTGTATACTGAAGCACTCATGGTTGTGGTAATGGTGTGTTGGAGAGATCTTGGTTGAAGAGTGTTGTGAACTATTTCATGGTATCAGAGCATCCTTCCAACAATAATTAATCAAATATTATGTTTCTTTCCATTATGAATCTATCATCACTTGCTCATTAAGTCTTTCTTATTGCCAAATTCTAGTTTATTTTTTTAATTGGTAATTATTTATTTCCTTGGGCATACTCTTTGGATATAAGGGTATTGATATCTAAGGGAAGAGAGTTATGATATTATGGATACTTTACATACCATTGAATCTTTAAACATTTTCTATCCATATGAATTTGTGTTTTTGCATTTTCTCAGCTTCAATCTTTTAAAGTGGCATTTCTAAGATTTATTATATGTATTTCATGGATTTTTCACATTAAGATCCCCTATTTATTGACATTTATTAAACAGTAAAACTTATGTGTTTTGTGGATCTATATATTTGAATTTTGATTTGAATATTTTCATGGGTTTCAATGGCTTATGATTATGTGGTTATAGAGCAAAGAAGGTAATTTTTTTGAAAAAGTAATAGATTCTACATTGGTCAAATGTTCAGACTTTATTCTCCCATCACCATCCTTGAATTTGGATTTGTTGCTAAATATCTAATCAGATCCATCAAAATCATGGTTCTTTCTAATGTGGCTCATTTCTTCTTAGATTGCATTCAATTGATGGATTTTGTTTATAGGGTTTTGGTCAAATATAAAAAGTCAATCTTGGTCTTATTTTAAGGAGGATACATTAGCCTTTATTATTTTCTTGATATTCATGACTTGTTTCTTTTTACCTTTCTCCATGGAATCTAAAACCTACTAGATTGTGTATTACAATGAGCTCTCCTCAATGACCTATTTTTCTCCTCCATTTAGTACTCTTGCCACTTGGTTGGACTGATCAGATGTCTAAACTAGTCATTCTAATCTCTAGCATTCCTCCTTGGTGATAGTTATATGGACTTTTTGATATCTAAAAAAAATCATTGGTCCTATTTTTATTCACTATCAGGTGCATTGGAAAGGTGAATTTCTTACCTTGGATGATGCTCAACTCTCCCATGTTTGGTTATAGATCAAACCAAAGACCAACTCGATGGTCAAGTAAAACTAGCATTCACCTCAAACTTACACATTTTTCATGGTTTTTTTTAATTTGAAAACCTCTACCCACATTTTTGGCAATGAGTGACCAACAATGTTAAAGTAGCTAGAACATTTTAAATGGGGAACATATTTGAGGTGGGATTGCTTTATTTCCAAATCAGAGGTAAGTTGTTAGTGGGGGATATTTATGAGTAGTGAGGGAGATTTTCATAGGATTTGAATATTGTTGGGGCCATTTCCTTTGAAATTAATAATTTTTTGAATGTTTTTGTACAAAAAAATATGTTGTAAATTAGATTATTTCATTGACTTGATTTTACCTTGTTCTTTCACCAGATAAAGACAAAGGGTGAGGCTCGAGTTGGTAGGAGACTAATTCCCCCTAATAATTCAAACCATTACATTCTACACTTATTTCTAGTTCTAATGAGTGGATATAAGGCTACCTTACCCATTATTTTGGTCATGCATTTAAAATACTTGTGTAAATTTAATTAAAATAGGGTATTAATGATGGGAAATTTATTATGCCATAAGTTTTGCTTGATAACTTAGATTTGATTACCACTTTTTGTAAAAGCGTTTTATTTTTCATTCCCATTCCATCAGTCCTATTTTTAATTTAAAATGTACCAAAGTTATAAAGTGACACATTCAGGGGGTTGTCTATGCTATGAACCCTTCTACTTTCTACATTGTACTTCACGCATGCACTATTTTGGATGAATTTTTAACTAAGCTTGACATACTTTTACATGTGACTTGTAGGTTGTTATTTTTAGTTTATAATTCCATTTTTTTGTGTTTTTACATACATAATGGCTTTTTTAACCATTTACCACACTCTTCCATTAGCCCATGACATGCATTGGTACTTTGACACACTAGTAATGTATGTCATGTCTCCTTAAGGCCCCTTTATTAGCACCTTTCCTTATTATATGGAGACATTTTTTATCCCTTATTTTTATATAATATATCATGATTCTTGATCACTTCTTTGACAATTTGACAGTCTACTTATTTGGAGTTATTCTGGTGAAGCCTTGTGTCTTCCTTATTTACATCTAGTTTTTTTGTGTATGGGTTGTATTGTATTCACACTAATTTATAAATTTCCCTTGGGGGTTTATTGATTTAGCCTATCCTACCTTCATGTGGTTGTATGATTTATTTTGAGTACCTTTTCACTTCTTCAATTTCTTATTTCTTCCATCCCCACCATAGGCGATCATCTTTGAGAGACTTTATCTATCTTTTTGACAACACTTTTTTGATAGTTGAAAATATCCCATAGCTTAAAGTGTATATATTATGGTGAATCCCAACATTATCTTGTCTTCTTTGATAGTTCAAAATTCTCTTTCAGTGTGATATGGAGCTATTTTGGTGTATAGAATGTTATCTTATTTAGTGTTTGAGTATTAGATTAAGACCACTCATGTAGACCTTTTTCCTCCACTCTACCCATTTAGTAGTATGGGGGGGGGAGAAGTGTGGTGTAAATTATAATTCATAGGTGTTGAGCATTCTTTGTACATGTATTACTCTTTTATACTTATGTCACCATTAATAGTTTTTTATTGAATTTATTCTGGTGAAGCCCAGTGTTAGTTATTTTTATGATCAAGTAGTGGATTTGAACCACTCATGCAGATTGGTTCATTGAGTTTTGAGTACTTATAATGTCGAATTATTTAATATCACCTTTAGGGGGATTTATAGCCCTCTCTTATTATTTTCTGTCTTTTGGGGGATAGTTTTTCCTATGAATTTTCTCTTTTATCCACTTTATGATAGTTATATGTATATTTTGAACTTTTGCGAGTATTTTTTTAATTCCTCATTTTTATTTGGGTATCTTATTTGGGAACTTTATTTGATAAAAACCACATAAGGATTTCTTACTTGACTCCATGGCCTTCTTGGTGATTCTTATAGTGACACTAGTGTGGTATCCCCATTAGTGACACCACTGTGGTAGCCCCACTAGTCTTTGTGCACACTCTCACCATCTTGTTAGATGGTGTTCAAGTAAATATTCCTTGGGTTCATCATTCTACCTAATATTCTATAGTATAGTGTTTATGTTCAGTGATCCTCACATTTATCACCATTCCTACTTTCACTTAGTAGTTACATTAACATGACATCCATCTACTCTGAATAGATGGATTGACATCCATCGGGACAAATGACATCACACTATATCCTTTATTGTTATCCCCTAGATTCACTTGGTGAGGTGTTAGAGTATATTTCTCCTTCTTAATAGGTTTTACCTAGGATTTTTTTCCTTTTTTCTAGTTTTGTCCTATGTGATGATTTATCCCACATTGGCTAGTTAAAATTGAGTCTTATTTCTCTATGTCTACATAATAAAGGGTTATCCATTTTATTATTTATTATTTTTCATATTTTTTTAATAATTATTTATTTTGTTTACAATTGGTTTATTCCTTATTTGTATGCTGAAATACTCATGGCTATGGTAATGGTGTGTTGGAAAGTTCTTGGTTGAAGACTATTTTTAACTCTTTCAAGATCATAACTTTTCCCATTGGGTCCCATTCTTTGAATTTGGATACCTAAAAATTATAAAGGGTTACAACCTTTCCTACTTGAATGAGGTATGGCCTCATTACAAAATGAAGTTGCCAAATACTTATGGGAGTCTTGTGGTAATAATGTTGATTCTTAATACTAAGCTCCTCATCTATATTATTATACAATTTATGTGCAATATCCTTTTCTTCAATATTTTATAAGATGTTTCTTTGTAAAAATAAAGGAGGTGATCTTATTCCTTCAATCTTAATGATGATACAATATAGATAGTATAAGTAATATCCCATTTTATATATGATCCTTATCAAATTATCTAATAACTGGAGCATCTGAGTGCCATAAGTATCCTGATAAACTTCAGGATAAACATCCACACAAATATTGGTAATCTCATTGAATATGTAAACAAATAAGAAAGTATAGTCTTCACAAATCCTATTATCCAAGTACTCGATGAATGGATCCCATTATTTCCCATGAGCCCTATGGACTATCTAAATGACTAAATCCAGTAAATAAGACATCATATAAAATTTACTATTTTTTGGCCTTTATTATAGTCTAAACATTTATGCTTTCAATCTAGTGCAAATTTTGTCTAAAGTTGAAAGGATAACCAATAATATCACCCATTCCACCTAAATGTAAGTATTAATGGTGAATCCATATGAACTATTAATAAGGGCCATTTATACCCTAATCCTTGGCCTAAAATTTATTATGGGATTGGATTAAACACCCCATTTGAGATTTAATTTGTCTCCTTTTACTAACTACCATTTCAACTTTCCATCTACAATATTATGTTCCATCCATACGTTGATTGAAACCTAATTATAGGTAATTTAGGGCACTGAAAGCATAAGGTGCCTATCAAATACCAACCCCAAAATATATAAAAGTACATTATTTCATTTCTTAATATGTAATTAATTCCTAGTGTAAGTGCCATTAAATAATAAATCATGAATCAAGTCTATACAAGGCATTACCTCTAGTTTTGTGGCTATGTTATGTAGTCCCATATTCTTTACCAGTATAAAATTGTTGATCTAGTAATTATTATTTTCATATCTTCAATCATGTGAGAATTATTGTGTTATATCCTCCATTTCACTCCATATGGATAAATAATAAGTAAACTTGAAATCTAGGGCACCCTTATCAAATGTGATGTCTATATATTCAATGATCTCAAAGATAGAGTATCAAGAGGGGGCTAGGCCATGATAGGTTTAAGATAAGCCATTTCATAAATCTAAGAATGGGTATTCCTATTTTAAATTATTATAAAATTATTTTAGATTCATTAAAAATAACTAGGGCTTTTGGTTTCTTGAGAGCTTAGAATTACAATGTTAAACTTGTGGATTGATTAATTATAAATATATTGTTAAATAATGAGTTTTGAATGCACAAATAATATGACATCAATGCAAATAATACAATTTTATTTTTTTCCTATTTAGTTCTATATTTTTTAGTCATCTTTGGGGGGTTATTTATTTACATATGGAAACTTTTCAATAATCTTTATGTACCCATTAAACACTTTGAGAAATGTGTTGATCTTTCCCTTACTATAATTTGATTAGTTGTCAAACTTATTTATTTGTATTATGGCCATGCATCTCTTTTAATCATGACACTTATTTTCATCTCATCTACCTAGGATATTTAGACTAATGATCTTACTTTATATGTTCTATGGCTACAAGTTAATGAGATTGAGCCACATGGAGCAATCTCAGGGCTGTAGAGCTATTTGAACTTTCTAATTTTTTAGTCCTATAGGAATACTCTAGGTGCCTTAGATTTTAACACATGGTGTGATCTTAGGTATTTTATTCTTAGAGACTCATGGCTATGGGGTGATAGGGCCATTAACTTATTACTTTCAATGGAGTGATTTGAGTTAATGGGATTGTGACACGTGTCTTGATCTTAGGGATATAGGCTCTCATAATAGTTAGGCTTTAATTTGACCTTATAAATTGTAGGTTCATTATTTTGTGCCATGTGGTGTGTTCTTAGGGCTTTAGGGACTTGAAATACTTAAGATGTTTATGAAGAAAATTTTGTCCTAGTTGAACATTGTTTTTTCATGTGGGTGAATTAAAATGATACATCTACCAATAAGGTATGGAACATTTGTTCAACTATGATGAGATCTGATTAATGTGATGATGTTACTTCTCAAGATCATAGGACTCTGGGCTTTCAAGGATTTTCGAAATTTTCAAAGATTGAAGGTTTTAGGATGAATTTGGTCCTACCACCTATCCACATCTTAGGTCTTAAAAAACTTGAGGAATTCTAAATATTTATGGAAATCGAAAGGTTTGTGAATGTACATGATCCTACCACCTATTATTGTCTTAGAGTTCTAGAAATTTTGGAAATATAATGATTTAGGAGCTTCATGTAAAAATAATTTTAAAGTATTTGAAAAGGTTCTACATATTTATGAAGTCATAGAAACACTAGGACATAACACATTACCTTGGTTAGTCAATAATAATCATAAGGTTAATTTTTAAGACAGATTATGAAAATACAATGTTAAAAATGAATCATATAGATAATTCCCAAGCTTTTGTTTTCATAATTTTAGAATTTCATGATTTTGATTTAGACTTTTGAAAATAACATTTGATTTATGCATGTTAAAATCAATGTCATGGATCTCTAAGGCTCATAGGACCTTGAAGATGTATTTCAACCAATAATGGGTTCCTATTTGAATTTAGAAAATGGGGGTGTGTGTTTGAGGGAACAACACTAGAAAGCCAATAAGATGACATGATTTTGTGTAGGTAAATGTGTAATGTTTATAACTTTAATTTCTTAGAGGTAAAGATATGCATGATAGGTAATAGTGAAAGCTATACTATTTATGATGATATATATGATATATAATATAATTTGTCTTGCATTTGTAAAGTGTTACAAAAAAGGAGGAGAAATGGGAAAGGACTCTGGTAGGGGATACCCACCATTATATTTGTGACAATGTGATTCTTCAACATGATACCATGTTAATGTAGGATCTTATGGCACTGATAGTTAGAGTGCATATGGGTTGGTTTAGGTTAGTTTGAGATTAATCACAAGAGATAAAAGGGAGATAATTAGTTATTGCTCAATTTTCACTACTACACATGGTAAGAGAAGGAGAGGTGGAAGTATGGTCGGATTTGTCCCTATAGAGGGTTATGCACATGGACATAATGGAATAAGTAGGGATGCTATAGGAATAGGTGTCCAACATATAGGGACATGTGTAACAATCCTTATGAGATAAACTAGATTTAGGTCAATTTTTTTTAAATTATTAACTCAATAATAAAATTTCTTTACTAATTCTAATAACAAATGATCTTTAACTAAATGCATCCATCGATGAACTATTCATTAACCATTACATAAGGCATATGACTCATTTAGTAAATGATCACTAGGAGTACATATTTGATTATGAAGTAAATCATATAATAGTAAAATATATACATATTTCATAGGTCATCTTGTTAGTGCCCAAAATTTCATTGAAGCAATTGAGCCCTTGTTAAGTTTAAATGCCTGGGTCCTTAGCCAAATTCCTATTTTGTAGTGTTGCTTTGAAATGTCAATTTCATGTTAAATTAGCTAAGTATGTATAAATACTTATTTGTTTTAGGGAAAGATTTTTGAAGAAAGGATAGAGAGTTATTTTTTTCAGACTTTTTATCCATGAAAAAAAGTCTACAGGTCCATTTGTTTCAAACTTTTCATCTATGGTAAAAAAGACCAAATGGTACTTTTCCTTTGGTCATTTTTCCCACACAAAAAGTCTAACAAAAGAAACTATTTTGGAAAAAGTGTAAAGTTCAATTTATTTAATAAAACTTCAAAGCTTAGTTTCTTTGGGGAAATTGTTTTAGACAAAATAAATGAAATAATTATCTTGATGAAGAAAAAAATGCCAAAGACTGAATTTCTTTAGGAGAAGTGTCCAAGAGAGTTCAATACTTCAAGAAAATTATCTCGAACAAAATTTCTAAAATAATTATCTTGATAAATAAAGGGCCCATGAGTAGAAGTGACAAGAATCAAAAATCCCACAACACTTGCTATCGAGATAAAAATGTTGAAGACCAAGTTAATGCAAATAAGAATGTCGAAGACAAAGATCTCGATGAATGAAGTCTTGAATAAAATTTCCAAAATACATAAATTTTCATCTCATGAGGCATACAAGGTTAATATACTAATGTATTTTTAAGTATGCTTGAAAAAACTATCAGGGTCAAAGGATCACACTGCATCAATATTTTGGATGCCATGAACATATTTAATAATTTTGGTGCCTTCATGTTTTTTCTAACTCAAGATGCAAGCTTTCAAAAAGTTTAATAGACAATGTGATAGTTACACAGACATCATTACAACCATGTGGACATCAAAATTAAGCTTAACCATTATACATTAGGGCTTAAATTCTATGCTCATAGAGATGTCATTGAAAGTCATGCAAATGTTAAATGACATGTGAGTGCATGTCAAATTTAAGCCATGGTAATTATATATTAGGGCTTAAATTTGATGGTCATGTGGATGTAATTGATGACCATGTGCACGTCAAATGATAGGTGCATGAATATCAAATTTAAGTCTTAGAACCTATCTATTGGGGATTAAATTTTAATGTCACATGCTCATCAAAAACATTCATGTAGACATTAAATTATGGACACACGAATGTAAAAATTAAGATTAGTGATTATCTATTGGGTCTTAAATTTGATAGTTGTGTGCCCATCAAAAACATTCATGTGGATGTCAAATGATGAGCATGAAAATGTCAAATTTAATCCATAGTAAATGGATAATTACATTTGATCCTTTGCATCTAGATTGATGGTCCACATTTATTTGTGTTTCAAGATCGATGGCATGAATGAAAGATAACTTGTCAAAGGACTCGAGATGAATAAGGAGTTTCCATGTGGTATAAGGGCACTAGCCTGGTATAAATTATCTATGTAAGATGTAGAAAGCTATAGATTATCTAAGTGGCATGATCTCAAGGTTCTTGATAAGGATATAACATATCATAATAAAAAGCTAATGACAAAGGGACACTAATAACCTATAAGGCTGCCATGTGGCACACTCACATTCATCACACAAACAAGGACCTGGTAATATAAGTCTTAGGTACACTATTCAATGATCTATACCTAATGATGTATTGACACATGTCCTAGGGGAAATAGTCATGTTTTAAGTTAATGAACAAATTAACATGGCAATGCCACATTGGCATACATGTTGTATAAAGAATAGGACCATATGTAAACCAGTTGGTGGATATTTCACCAATGGTAGTAGATTAACTAGGATAAATATCAAATGAGGCATGATGACTCTACAAAAAATATGAAGATGACAAAGCACTTACAACTTGTTGACATTGTTGTTATTATTTTAACATGATAGTATAAAGTGATTTACGCTTGCATAATTGATAATATAGTGTTGAACTTGTATAAATTATTGTATAAGAAAAGAAAATTAATTTTTTTAAATGGAACATTTAATGATTAATAATTTCAATTTATTATTTCTTTATTAATCCCTTATATACTCATTTGAAGATTTCTAACCTAGAAATTTGTAATTTGCAAATTAGTAAGAAGGTCCAAAAATTTCTCAATTAGGTCAAAAATTGAAAATAATGCATTTAGGCATTAATAAATGAAATAAGAAAAAGGGCTAAAATGTGAAAATATAAGTTGGAGCCAAAAAGTAAAATGTTAAAAATAAACTATGTTGTCGTATTTTCATTTTCTTTATTTTCCCAAGCTTCTCCATGGAATGATATTGTAGGTTTTCAAGTCCAAAGTGAGCCACTCCAAAGAAGATCATTAAAAGGGATATGGATCTAGAATATTCTCATGGAATTATGGTAGAATCAAGTTGTTCCATGTTATAAATGAGAAGGAGTTCATATATCTAGAAGTTTCTAGTTGTGCACATAAGTGGTCAAAAGCATCCCTAGGTAGTTGCACATAATGAAAAAGTTTATTTAGCCCTCTACCATGAATATTCTACTTATAGATCATGTGAAATGCATCTCCCACCATGAAATCAAAATATATGATCCAAATATTCATCATTCCTCATAAATGTGGTTAGAGTTATGATTTTTCTTACAAATGGATGAAGATTTCAAGCATGGCAAGGGAATATTTTCTAGATGGAAGCATCTTGGTGAACATGAAAGTTTGTTTTGAAAATTTTAAAATTATGACCCACAATCCCAGATTTGAAAATGTATAAATATGGGGCTTCTCCTCTATTCAAGGTTGTTGTTGGTCATTATTTTAGGTGTTTATTTTCTCTAAGTCTAGGTTCTATAGAAACATTTTTGAGATCAATTTTTTTGTGTAAATCTTGTCTCCCTTACTAAGTTGGTTACAGATGTATAGCCATTAGCAATATTTAAGAGCATGTTTATGTCTCCCTTGTCAAAAGAGCAATCTCACAATTCTCATCCCCATGGTAGCATTTTGAAATATTAACATGTGTAATATTTATTTTCAAGTTAATGAAAATTCTTGTGGTTTTTTGTTATTTCATGTTGATGAAGTGCAGTGACATGTTTTAAAAGAATTTTTGATTAGACATTTGGGATTATGATCACTACTAGTTGTCATTTTTATCATAGATTTAGATTATAAATTCTTTCTACATTACTTTAGGATAGGTTGTTGAATAACTCGTTAGGACACCCTAGGTTTATGGATTTAACAAGGAAAATAATTTGAAAGATTAGTTTTAGTATATGTTCTAGTCTCTAAGGGATCATTTTGTATTTACCATTATCTTGAATTTGAAGTTTTTTTTGCATCTTTTCTAAAGAATATTATCATGAAATATTGTAAGATACCTTATTGTTTGTAAGCCAAAATCACACCACCCTCCTTAATTTTAATCATCTAATCTTGTCCTACCCTATCCTACCCTAAAAATAATACATCGCTTTGCATATAATAAGTGGTATTTGTCTTGTAGATGCATAATTTTTTTGCATACTTAACATGTGTTTGTAGTTTTTGCTTTAAAACCCTAACATTGCAGTCTTTTATTCATCCCCTTTTTTGTTGAAAATATTTTATAATTAAGTTTGTAATCTCTTCCTCATTTGTATTTAGTAGCTTGTATATAACTTATATCATTTGTGCATTTCATGTGACAGCCCTTCATGGGTGAAGTGTGAAAACTTGATTATGCCTTGGTCATATTTGTTCCTTGTGCTAATAATCCCTATGGAGGTTGACTTATATAATCTCTCCATTGAGAAAGATACCGCATATATCTTCTTACCTTGGTTTAGGTAGAGCCAGAAGTAGCAAGGAGTTGACCATACCCTTTGTAGGTGCCTCTTAGTCTTTTTTTTGCATCTAGTCTAATGTTAATTCTAAACCCTTCCTCAAATACATTGACATACTAGTGGGGTTTTCATTTTTGTTTGCCATTTTTTATCAAGTGTGTAAGGTCAAGCATACAACATGTAGAACTAGGAACGAACACTTATATGGTGTTGTTTCCAAGGACATAATTATTATTACCCATATTACTAAGGACTCTTATAGAGAGCTATAATTATTTCTTGTTATGAAGTTCTTTGTTGTCACTTCATTGATTTGACTATCTTGGCCATCAATGCCACAACACTCCACTGGGGACATGCTAAAAGTTTTTTAAGACTTTATAATTGACTTATGTTATGTTCATTGAAAAGAGCTGATTAAGATTTCATTTTGGAAGGAATTTTTTCCCTTTTGAACATTATTCTAGAGATTTTAGTGTCTTTGTATTATATCTCATCGTTAACTTTAGCAAAATATGTTTCCAACATGTATCACTATCATTTTTTTAGAATTTATATTCCAAAATTATGATTCTAATGGTGAATCCAATTTTGATCACTTGGTTTTAAGAAAGATTAGTGCATGTTTTGAATATTATTTTACTAAATTTCATCTTTGAGTATTTTATTATTTTCAAAGATAGAAGTATTGAGATTATCCTTCAAAATTGACCCATGAGATAAACACATCTCTCCTTTAAGTATTCATCTAAGGAGAAGGGGACAAGTTTGGAGGCTTATTGAAGGGAAAAGTATAGTTGATAAGGACTATCAAGATTCTGATAACCTTAGACTATTTATTGATCCTCCTATTATTGATGACTGTTATAGCTCTCTTAGAAACTCTAAAACTTATAGTTGTGTATATTACCTAGATCCTTTTCAACCAATTGAATCCCCTCCTGAGTTTTATCTACCAAGTATACCCCATTCACCCCCTCATATTCCCTTTCCATTTGTTCTTAAACCTCTCATTAAACCAATCATGAGGCATAAGGATTAAAATGAGAATGAGTGTCCTATATTCCATGTTCCTATATTCAATCCTATCACTTTTGAGGAAATTGAGGGTTATCTTAATGAAGTCCCAAATGAAGTATGGAAATGCCTTCAAAAATTCCAAGGGAACAATGCAATGAGTCATGATCAGCACTTGAGGTATTTTCACAATAATATTCAAGATTATGAAGTTAAGCATGAGGATGTGTGCATTAAGTTATTTGTGCACACACTAGAGGAAGACACTCGTGAATGGTTCAATTCTCTTCCTAGTGGATGAATTGATTTGTGTAAAAAAATGAGGAATGTTTTTAGAATTAAATATAGTGATATAACTGATCTAAGGTTTATTTTGGTTGAATTAAAAAGCATTAAAAATAATCCTAATGAGTGTGTGTATGACTTCAATACATAGTTCAACAAAGCTATGACACAACTACCCAAAAATATCAGGCGCAGTGATTTAATGTGCTAATTAAGTATTGTGATGCTTTTAATAAGAAGGTTGCATAATACTTGAGGGATAAGCTCCCACTAACCTATAGTTGGCATTCAACATGGCCATCCAAATTAAGGACAACATAAAGGCTATGGTAAATCTTATGAACAAGTGGGTTGATCCAAAGCTGGTCAATCCTAAAAAAACATAGTCCATAAAGACACCCATCTTTGAGGAAATAGTTAAAACTTTGGCCTATACTGTTAAAGAAATGTCATACAAGTTGGATAGAGCTAAAAAGGGGATCCCTCATGTGTCTACCAATTAAGAGAGGGATATAAATATGAATCAAGTACAAAGAAGGCCTACTTTCCACCATCAAGATAATGATAGAGGAAAGAGGTATACACATGAAGAATGAAAAAATATAAATCATAATAGAGGGGATAGAAAATAAGTGCTTGATCCTTTAAACTCCAAGGTGAATGATACAAATTATGACATTAATATTTATTTTTATGAAAAATTCTTCCTTCCACATCCCCCATGTGATATAGCTGAATCAATTTATGAAGATGCAGATGACCTTGAGTCTACATTATCTAGTGATGACATCTTGGTGTTGAATTGTCAAAGCCCCTAAAGTGATTAGACTACCTCTATAAAATCAGTAAGTAATACCACTATTTATCAATTATGGAGTATGATTTAAAAAGTAAGTGTCCTAACTCTTTAATTTATTTGTGATGTTAATATGACATAAGCATATGGGTTACCCATTCATGATTTTGATTTTTTACATTCTATGCTGATTAATAAATATGATGGGGAGATTCTGTCAGTTAAGGATAGGTAGTTTCTAATCAATGCATTAATTTCCTAAGAGGAGTATCACTTTAGAAATAAATATTAGGTTATTTATCCTTAAGACAATATCCTTGAAAATCCAAAGGTATGTGATGCTAATAAGGAGGCTAAAAAAACTACAAAAGTCTTTAAAGATTCCAAGTTAGTACCCATTTCCTAATTTGCTTAGAATGAAGTATTATACATAGATGTTAAATTAGATAAATTTGTTGGGAATGTTAATACTAGTGAACATCCTACTATTATTGATGCTAAACCTAATAAAGAAATTGTAGTTTGGAAGATGTGCTTTGATGGGGCTTGCTCTAATCTTGGAAATGGAGCTAGGGTTGTCTTATATACCCCCAATGGTAAATGTTTTATGTTTTATTTTTAATTTTACTTTGAGTACATGAATAATATTTTTGATTATGAGGCATTATTTCTTGGCTTATAGATTACCCATGAATATGGAATTAAACTTTTGATTTTCAAGGGTGCTTTTGAGCTAGTGGTTAAACAGGTCCATAATGTTTATGCCACCAAAAACAAAAGGTTGAAACAATATCAAAATGTTGTTTGGAATTTTATTGAATTATTTTATGCATTCAATATTTGTTATCATGATATAAGTTTCAATGAAGAGGCTAACATACTTTTAGGGTTAAGTTTTTATCTTGATTTTGCAAATACAAATCCTCATTATTAGTACCAAGGGAAAGTGCTTGTTTGGCCTTCAATCCCATACAATGTTCATCATTGGTAGGTGTTTGATGATGATGAATAGATTAAGAGGTTTTTAAATTGTGAATTTGAGTTCCATGATCAAATCATAGACTTAAAATTTAAGGTTTAGGCTTATGATGGGAAGGAATCCTTGTTTGGAAAGGACATCATTCAGCTAAAGATAAACATGCTCCCCAGAGTATTGGTAAATTTGGAAGTGTCTTTTGATGGAGATAATAGAATCAACTTAAGAAATTCATTTATCTTAAAAGATGTGACTGAGTGAAAATTGGGTTCCCATGAGAATCCAAGAAAGGTTTTGCTAGGTACCCACCTAAGTGTAGCTAATAAATAAGCTTACATGAAGCAACTTAAAAGGTACCAAGATTGCTTGGTATGGTCTTATTATAAGATAAAAGTATATAAGGAAGACTTGTTTTAGCATGTCATCTCATTACAGCTTGATAGCAATACTCTTAGGTAGAAATAGAGGCCTATTAACCCCATATTGACACTAAGATGAGGGATGAGTTAAATAATCTAAGGGATGGTGGAATCATTCAACCCATTAGATATTCATCATGGGTTGTAAATTTAGTCCCTATGATAAAAAATAATGATGACATTTTCTTGTGTGTGGTTTTTTAAAATTCTAATAAAGATTCTTTAAAAGATAATGATCCTCTACCCAATATGGAGAACTTTCTACAAAGTGTTACTGGATCAAAGATGTTGTCCACATTAGACAAATTATTATGGTACAATCAGGTTATGGTAAAGGAATTTGAGTGATCGAAGACTGCATTCACTATGCCTTGGGGTACGCACACACACACACACATGAATATTCTTTTCAGGTTAATGAATGCTAGTGCACCATTTCAACAAGTTATGGATGTTTTTTTGTAGGGATAATCAACAAGTTCATAGTTGTGTATTAGGATGACATTGATATATACTCCAAGACTAGAGAAGAACATTTGGACCATCTAGAGTAGGTGTTATTTAGATTTAGGTAGTTTGACATTTCACTTAATCCTAAAAAATGCAACTTTAGAGTATAAAAGGCCAAGTCACTACGAAATATAGTGTCCAAAGATGGTTTCATGATTGATCCTAAGAGGGCAGAAGACATTGACAGAGTCCTTATACCATAATCTAAGAGGTAATTCAATCCTTATTTGGACAAATTAATTTCATAATAATGTTCTTGTCCAAATTTTTAGAGATCACTCTACATATTACTTCCATGCTGAAGAAGGACTAGATCATCAAATGGGAGGAGAAGGCCATTAAAGCATCCAATGATATTAAAGGAGATTTAAATTCTACCTTTGATTACACTAAACCATTTTAAATATTTTATTTTAAATCATATAATATTGTTTTTTATATCCTATTGCAAAAGAATGAAGATGTTCATGATCATCCTCTATATTTCTTTAGGAAAGTTATCCAAGGTCCTAAACTAAACTATACCATCATGGAAAAACAAGATTTCACTCACTTGGAAGTTGTCAAGATGTTTAGGCCTTACATTCTAAATTCAAAGATTAATATTTATGTCTCACATACCATGGTGAAGGACATATTGACTCAGACTGAAGTATCCAAAAAGAGATGAAGGTGGGTCAACAAGTTTCAAGAGTATGATATGGATATTTAGACCACCAAGTTAATAAGAGGGAAGGATCTAGCCAAACTTATGGCTAAGACCAATCTATAATATGTTGAGGTAAACACTAATGTTTTTAATGTTGATGACTCGCTGAGTCAATTTAACATATCTCTATGGTATAGATATATTGTTTCCTAATTAAAAAATATGAATTGTCCCCTTGAATTGGACAAAAATAAAATAATAAATCTTAAACTTGTCTCCCAAAATCACCTCTTGAATGAGAAAGGACTATCATGGAAGAATCTAGATGGGGTTTTCCTAAAATGCATGCCATAAAAATAGACTACTAGCCTACTTAAATAATTCTATAGTGGAGTATGTGGTGTCCATTTTGTACCTAAAGTTATAGCTCATAAAAAATTTAGAGTTGGTTATTATTGGTCATCATTTTTCAAGGATGTTACTCAGATAGTCAGAAAGTGTGAGAAATGTTAGTGCTTTATTAGAAGGATGAAAGCTTCTAGTTATCTTCTTTTGTAGCCTATTCATATAATGGGGAATGTATTTAATTGGAGAAATTGTTGATTCATCAAGCATTAGGTATGTATGGATACTAGTTTTAATTGACGTATTCACAAAATGGGTTGATGTGGTCCCTACCAAGAAGGCTACACACTAGGTGGCTATGGATTTTTACTAGATTAGATTATTTATAGATCCGATGTGCCTGTCAAAGTTATTACATATAATTCCATGAGCTTTAAAGTTAATACTTTGTTGGCATTATGAAAAGAATATAAGATTGAATTTACTTATGTTTCCAATTACAACCCTCAAGAGAATGGGTAAGCAGAATCCAATAATAAGAACTTACTCAAAATCATTAGACAAAATTTGGAAGCAAACAAGAAGTGAGGTGAACAACTAAAATTTTCTTTATGGGTTGATGAGATCACACCTAAGAGAGCTACATGCAAAATCCCTTTTGAACTTGTTTATGGAGCTCAAGAAGTTTTACCTATGAACTTGTAGTTACAAACCTATCAGTGCATGCAACAACTAGAAGATGGTCACCAAATCAACCACTATTAAGGTAGGATGAACCAAATTATTGATATTGATGAAATTTGAAGACAGTCTCAAGAAAGGATCCTAAAATTCAAGGAAAATTTAAAGAAAATATTTGATAGGAAGGTTACTCTAAGAACCTTCCAAGTAGGTGATATGGTTCTACTTTGGGACAACAGACATGAAGAGAAAGAAAATAATAAAAAAATTTATACCTTATGTATGGGTCCCTATTCCATTAACTACTAGATAGGGGAACACACTTACTTCCTAAGAAACCTGGATGGTGAAATACTGGAGCTGCTAGTCAATGGTAAACATCTGAAGAACTTCCTAGATCGAGTCCATTTGCAAATATGTATATTAGTATATAGTGTATAGTTTTGTCTTTTTATTTTTTCATTACTATGTCTCAAATCTACTTTGGGTCTTTTTTTTATAGTTCCCTTCGTCATTTTTGTCATGTGTTCATTTTTATATCCTCCTGATCTATTTTTGTCAAGTCTGACATTTTTTTATTGAGCCTTTATGAATGTTTGCTGAAAATTGCTAAGTCTAGACTCTGTGGTCCATTGGATTGGCACTTGGTATTAGTTTTTAGGGTTATTTTCATACCCATAGGGGGTGTGCATCCCCATAAAATAGATAGTGTTAGTGCCCAAAATTGATCTGAAATAATTGAGCCCTTGTTATGTTTAAATTCCTAAGTCCTTAGCTAAATTCCTGTTATCCAGTGTTCTTTTGAAAGGTCAAGTTTATGTTAAATTGACTAAGTATGTATACATACTTATTTTTTTAGGGAAAATGTTTCAAAGTAAGGTTGAATAATTATTTTTTTATACTTTTTATCCATGATAAAAATTCTATAGGTCCATTTGTTTCAAAAAATTTATCTATGGAAAAAAAATTTAAGGGTAATTTTCCTTCATGCATTTTGCCCATACACAAAGCTCAACAAAAGCAATTGTTTCAGTAGAAGTGTAAATCTCAATTTCTTAGTGAAAAACACAAATCTTAGTTTCTTTAAGGAATTTTTTTTGGATAATTTTTTTGAAACAATTGTCTTAATGAAGACAAAAATGTTGAAGACCTAATAATTGTGGGAGAAGTGTTCTAGAGAGTTCAATACTTTAGGAAAATTAGCTCAGACAAAATGTTTGAAATAATTATCTTGATAAACACTAGGCTCATGAGCAGAAGTACAAGAATTAAAAAACTCGTAATAATTAACATCAGGAAAAAATTATTAAAGACTAATTTAATACAAGTAGGAATGTTGAAGGCAAAAAGCTTGATGAGCAAAGTCCTGAATAAGATTTCAAAACTACATAAATGTTGAGTTCATGGGGCATAGAAGGTTAGTTTACTTATCCATTTTTTATTTTTACTTGAGAAAAATATCATGGTCAAAGGATCACACTATATCAATATTTTGGATGCCATGAACATATTATACAAGTTTGGTACCTTCATGTTCTTTCTCACTCAATATGCAAGCTTTAAAAAAGTTGAACAAGTAGTGTGACGACTACATAGATGTATTTGATGTTCATGCAAATTCCAAAATTAAGATAAACCATTATACATTATGTATTAAATTTGATGGCTACATGAACATCATTGATATTCACATGAATTTCAAATAATAGGAACATAGACATCAAATTTAAGTTATGGTAACTATCGATTGGGTTTTAAATTTAATGGTCACATAGATGTCATTGATGATCATGTGCACATCAAATGATGGTCATGTAGATGTCAAATTTAAGTCACATAACCTATCTATTAGGGATTAAATTGGATAGTCACACACTTGTCAAATATGTTCATATAAATGTCAAATAATGAGCATGTGAATGTTAAAATAAAGCTTGATGATTATCTATTGGGGCTTAAATTTCATAGTCACATGCCCATTAGAGATGTTCATATAGATGAAAAATGATAGGCATGCAAATGGAAATTTTCATTCATAATATATGGCCAATAAAATTTGATCCTTTGGATCTAGATCAATGGTCCATATTTGATCATGCTTCAAGATCAATGATGTGAATGAAATCTAACTTGTCAAAGGACTTGGTTTGACTAAGGAGCTACCACATGGTGGAAGGTCACTAGCCTAGCAGAGATTGGCTATGCAAGATGTAAAAATTCATGGATTATATAAGTGGCATGATATTAGGGGTCTTGATAAGGATCTAACACCTTGTAATAAAAATATAATGATGAGGGGATGTTGAGAAACTAAGGCTACCATGTGGCATGCTCACATTCATCATGCAAACAAAGACATGGAAATACTAGTCTTAGGTGGATTTTTAAATAATCCAAACATAATGACATATTAACACATGTCATATGGGAAATGGTCATGTTTCAAGTTAACGAATAAAGTGACATGATGATACCACATTAGCATACACATCATATCAATATCAAGACCCTATGGAAACCAGTTGGTGGAGCTTTCACCAATGGTAGCAACTTGACTAGGCTAAATAGCAAATGAGGCATGTGACTCTATAGGAAATCTAAAGATGAAAAAGAACTTGTAACTTATTCATGTTGATACTATAATTCTGATATGGTAATATAAAGGGGTTTATGCTCACATAATTGATGATCTGGTGCTAACCTTCGATAAATCCTGAATAAGAAGAGAACATTACTTTTTTTTAAATGGAACAATTAATGCTTAATGCATTATATTTTAATTTGGCTTTATTAATCCCTTATGTGCTCATTTGAAGATTTCTAGCCATTTGCAATTTACAAATTAACAAGAGGGTCTATAATTTGTTTAATTAAGTTAAAATTTGAAAATAATGCATTTATGCATTAAAAAATGAAAGAAGTAAAAGTGATAAAATGTGAAAATATGAGTTGGGGAAAAAATTTAAAAGTAAAAAATAACCTAAATTTTATTTTTATTTACTTTGTTTTCCTAAAATCCTCCATGGAAAGATATTGAAAGTTTATAAGTCCAAGGTGGGCCACTCTAAAGAAGATCATTCAAAGGGCCATGGATTCGAAATGTTCCAAAGAAATCATGGCATAATTAGGTTGTTCCATGGTGTGCATGAGAAGGAAGGCATCTGCTCAAAATTTTCCAACTATGTAGGTAAGTGGTCAAGAGCATCCCTAGGAAATTGCACATAATGACAAAGTTTGTTCGAACCTCTACCATGAATATTCTCCTTTTAGATAGTGTGAAAGGCATATATTACCATGAAATCAAAAGATGTGCTCCAAATATTCATCATTCCTCATTGAAGAAGTTAGAGTTATGATTTTTCTTGCAAATAGATGAAGATTTTAGGCATCGGAAGAAAATACTTTCTAGCTAGAAGCATCTTCAAAGACATGAAAGTTTGTTTTGTAATTTTTAAAATAATGACCCATAGTCCTCAATTTAAAAATGTATAAATAGGAGGTTATCCTCTATTCAATGTTGTTGTTAGTCATTGTTTTAGGTGTTCATTTTCTCTAAGTCTACATTCTATGGAAATATGTTTGGGATCAATTTTTGTGTAGATCTTATCTCCCTTTTTAAGGTGGTTGTAGCTATATAACAATTATCAATCTTAGATAGCATGTTTATCTCTCCCTTGTCAAAAAATCAATCTCACCATGATTTTCCCCATGCAAACATTTTAAAATGCTGATGTGTGTAATATTTCTTTTCAAGTTAATGAAAATGTTTATGGTTGTTTATTGTTTCCTATTGATGAAGTGCAACATGTTTTTTAGTAATTATTGATTGGAAGTTTGGGTTTATGGTCACTAATGGTGGTCATTTTTAGTATATATTCATATTATAAACTCTTTCTACATTACTTTAGGATAGGTTGTTGAATAACTTGTTAAGGCACCCTACGTTTATGGATTTGATAGGGAAAAACATTTGAAATATTAGTTTCAATATATGTTCTAGTTTCTTAGGAATCATTCAGTATTTACCATTATATTACATTTGAAGTTCTTTTGTATCTTTTCTAAAGTATATTGTCATGTAATATTGTAAGATACCCTACTTTTTGCAAGCCACCACCACACCACCCTCCTTCCTCTTAATCATCTAATCTTGTCCTACTCTATCCTACCCTTAAAATAATACATCCATTTGCATATTATAAGTGTTATTTGCCCTAAAAATGCATAAAATTTTGCATACTTAACATGTGGTTATAGTTTGTGATGTAAAATATTAGCATAGAAATCTTTTATTCAACCCTTTTCTTGTTGAAAATCCTTTGTAGTGAAGGTTTAAATCTCTTTCTCATATATATTTAGTAGCTTGTATATGAATTAGAGAATTTATTGATTTTTTGTGATAACCATTCATGGGTGAAGTGTGCAAACTTAATTATGCCCTAGTCATATTTTTTCCTTGTGCCAATGATCCCCATGGAGGTTGAATTACAAAATCTCTCCATGTGATAAAGCTACGCCATAGGTCCTCTCACTTTAGTTTAGGTAGAGATAGAAATAATAGGGAGCTAACCATACCCATTTTAGGTGCCTCTCAGTCATTTTATGTGTCTGGTCTAGTCTTGATGCCAAACCCTTCCTTGGATATAATGACATACTAGTGGGGTTTTCATCTTTGTTTGCCATTTTTCTTCAAGTGTGCAAGGTCAAGCTTATGAGGTATACAAATAAGAACCAACACTTTATAGAGATAACTCTGCCTATTAATTAAATGTTAAATAAAGATGAAATAATTAAATGAGAGGAGAAGGTTGTGCAAGCATTTAGTAACATTAAAATAACTTTAAAGTCTGCCATTATTTTGGCCAACCATGATTAGACTAAACCATTTTAGATATTATCTTTTGCATCATATAATATTAATGTTATTATCTTGGTGAAAAATAATGAAGATGGTCACAAACAACCTATATATTTCTTTAGCAAAGCTATGCAAGGGCCTAAACTAAACTATAAGAGGAATGGGTCTAGTAAAGCTTATGGTTGTGACCAATTTAATAGTTGTTGAGGTAAACACTATTGTTTTTAATGTTGATGATTCATTGAGTCAATTTAACATATCTTTGTGGTATAGAGATATTGTTTACTACTTGAAAAATCTAAATTATCCCCCTGACTTAGAAAAAAATCAAAGAACTCTCAAACTCGTCTCCCAAAACTACCTCTTGACTAAGAATGGACTAGCATGTGAGAATACAAATGGGGTTCTTCTAAGATACATGCAAGAAGAATAGAATATTGACCTGATTAAAGACTTCCATAGTGGAGTATTTTGTGGCCATTTTGCACCTAAAGTTATAGCTCATAAAATTCTAAGAACTAGTTATTAGTGGCCATCATTATTCAAGGATGTTGTTGAGATAGTCATAAAGTGTGAGAAATGTCAGTGCTTTGCTAGAAGGATGAAAGCTTATGGTTATCTTAGTTTGTAGCTTGTGAACATATAAGGCCTAATCAGATAATAGTGAATGGATTTCATTGGATAAATTGTTGATTCATTAAGCATTGGGCATAGATGGATACTAGTTGTAACTAACTACATCAAAAAATGGGTTGAGTCGGTCCCTACCAAGAAGGATATGCACTAGGTGGTTATGTAATTTTTTCTAAATTAGATTATTTAAGATTTGGTGTGCCTATAAAAGTTATATTTTATAATTTCATGTGTTTGAAAGATAAGACTTTGGTGGCATTATGAAAAGATTATGGGATTGAATTAACCTATGCTTCCAATTACAACCCTCAAGGGAATGGGCAAGCAGAATCTAGATTTAAGAACTTATTCAAAATCATTAGATTAAATTTAGAAGAAACAAGAAGAAGTAGGGTGAATAATTAGAATTTTATTTGTGGCATAACATTATGAAACCTAAAAAATCCCTTTTGAGATTATTTATAGAGCTCAAGCAGTTTTGTCTATGAATTTGTAGTTACCAATCTATCATCTCATGTAACAACTAGAAGACGATAAGAAAATCAACCACTATGAAAGTAGGAAGAACTAGATTGTTGAGCTTGATGAAATTTGAAGACAATATCATGAAAGGAACCTAAAGTTTAAGGAAAAGATAAAGAAAATATTTGATAGGAAGGTTACTCCAATAACCTTCTAATTAGGTGAACTAGTTCTACTTTGGGACAACAAACATGATGAGAAAATAAAGCATGGAAAATTTGAAGCCTTGTGGATGGTTCCCTATTCCATTTACTACCAAATTATAGAACACACTTTCTTCTTAAGAAACTTGGATGGTGAAATACTATAGCTACCAGTCAATGGCAGATATCTGAAGCACTTCCTAAATTAAATCATATGCACATGTGTACATTAGTATATAGTGTATAGTTTTGTCTTTGTATTATTTCATTAATATGTTACCCCATCTACTTTAGGCCTTGTTTTTATATTTCCCTTCATCATTTTTGTCATGTGTTTATTTTTATATCTTCCTAATCTATTTTTGTCAAGTTTTCCATTATTTTGTTGATCCTTCATGAATGTTTTCTGAAATTTGCTAAGTCTTGACTCCATTGCCCATTGGATTGGCATCTGGTCTTATGTTTTGGGGTTCTTTGCACACCTAAAGGGGGTGTGCATCCTCAGGTGATAGGTAGTGCTAGTTACCAAAATTGATCTAAATCAATTGAACCCTTGTTAAGTTTAAACGCCTAAGTCCTTAGCTAATTTCCTTTTTTTCAATATTCCTTTGAAAGGTCAAGTTCATGTTAAATTTACTATGTATAAAGACTTATTTGTTTCAAGGAAAGTGTTATGTAGAAATGATGAAGACTTATTTCTTTCAAACTTTTTGTTTGTGACAAAAAAATACATATGTCCATTTGTTTTATTCTTTATATCCATGGAAAAAATTCTAAAGTGTACTTTTCCTTCTGACATTTTGCCTACACAAAAATCCCGACAAAAGTAATTATTTCAGCCAAAGTGTAATGTTTAATTGCTTCAGGAAAAATTCAAATCTTAGTTTCTTAGAGGAAATAGTTTCAAATAAATGTCTAAAAAAATTATCCCAAAGAAGAAAAAAATGCCTAAGACTGAATTGCTATGGGAGAAGTGTCCAAGAGAGTTCAATACTTTTGGAAAATTATCCTAGACAAAATGTCTAAAATTATTTCACTAATAAAGAAAGTGCCTGGGAGTAGAAGTGATAAGAATAAAAAATACCACAAAAATTTTGTCAAGACAAAAATGCTGAAGACCAAGTTAATGAAAATAGGGATGCCAAATATAAAAAGTACAATGAGAAAAGTCCTGAATGAGATTTATGAATTACATAAATGTTAAGCTCATGGGGTGTAGAATGGCAGTGTACTTATGCATTTTTAAAATTTTCATGAAAAGCATCTCATGGTCAAAGTATCTTACTGCATCAATATTTTTGATGCCATGAACATCCTATGCAATTTTGGTGCCTTCATGTTCTTTTTGACTCAATATGCAAGCTTTCAAAAAGTTGAACAAGTAGTGTGATGGTTGTGTAGATGTCAAAATTAAGCTCAACCATTATACATTATGGATTAAATTTTATGGTCATGTGGATATAATTGATGGTCATGTGAATGTCAAATAATGGGCATACAAACATAAAATTTAAGCCTTGGTAACAATCTAATGGGGCTTAAATTTAATGCTCATATAGATGTCATTGACGATCAAGTGCGCATCAAATCATAGGCACATAGATGCCAAATTTAAACCATAAAACCTATCTATTGGGACTTAAATATAAAATTTACGTGCTTGTCAAAGACATTTATGTAGATGTTAAATGATGGGCATGTGAATATTAAAATTCATCTAAGTGATTATCTATTGGGGCTTAACTTTGATGGTCATATGCCCATCAAAGATATTCATGTGGATGTCAAGTGATGGGTGCATGAATGTCAAATTTAATTCATAGTAGAAGACCAATGGTGTTTGATCCTTTGGATCTAGATTGATGGTCCATATTTGATCATGATTTAATATTGATAACATGAATGAAAGATGACTTGTTAAAGGACTCAGGCAAAATAAGGAGTTTCCATGTGGTGGAAGGGAACTATCCTAGTAGATATTGATTGTACAAGATGCAAAAATTTATGGATTATTCAAGTGGCATGATCTCAAGGGTAATAATAAGGACTTAACAACTAGTAATAAAAATATAATTATAAGGGGATGCTAAGAACCCATAGGGGTACCATGTGTCATGCTCATGTTCATCACGTAGATAAGGACCTAGCAATACTAGTCTTAGGTGGAATATTCAGTGAGTCATACCTAATGATGCATTGAAAAATTTCTTATGGGTAATGGTTACATTTCAAGTTAATGAACAAATTGACATGGTGATGCTACATTAGCATACATGCCATATAAAGAATAAGACCCTATGTAAACAAGTTGGTAGAGCTTCCACCAATGGTAGTAGGTTGACTAGGCTAAATATCAAATGAGGCATGGTGACTCTATAGGATATTTGAAGATGACAAAACACTTGAAATTTGTTGATGTTGCTCTTATAATTCTGACATGATGATATAAAGGGGTTTATACTAGCATAATTGATGATCTAGTGTTGACCTCAGATAAAGCATGCATAAAAAGATTAAATTATAGTCAATGTTTAATGCATTATAGTTTAATTTGGCTTTATTAATACCTAGTGCTCATTTAAATATTTCATCCTAGATATTTTCAATATGAAAATTAGAAGGAGTTTCCATAATTTGCTCAATTAGGTCAAAAGTTAAAAATAATGCATTTATGCATTAAAAAATGAAAGAAACAAAAGTGTTAAAATATGAAAATACAAGTTAGAGCCAAAAATAAAAAAGTTAAAAATAAGTTAAGTTGTATTTTCATTTTCTTTGTTTGGCGAAACTCCTCCATGGAAAGATATTGCATGTTTGCAATTCCAAGTTGGGCCACTCTAAGAAAGATCATTCGAAGGGCCATGGATCTAGAATATTCCTAGGGAATCATGGTAGAATCAATTTTTTCCATGGTGTGCATGAGAAGGAAGGCATCCAACTAAAATTTCATAACTATGCAAGCAAGTGGTCGAGAGCATCCCTAGGTAGTTGTAAATAATGACAAAGATTGTTTAGCCCTCTACCATGAATATTCTTCTTATAGCTCATGTGAAATTCATATCCCACCATGAAACCAAAAGATGTTCTCCAAATCTTCATCATTACTCATAGAGGTAGTTAGAGTTATGATTGTTATTACAAATAGATGAAGATTTTAGGCATGGAAAGGGAATATTTTCTATCTAGAAACATCTTGGCAGACTTGAATTTTATTTTATAATTTTTAAAATTATGACCCATAGTCCCAGATTTGAAAATGCATAAACTGGGGGTTCTCCTCTATTCAAGGTTATTGTTGGTTGTTGTTTTAGGTGTTTATTTTATCTAAGTCTAAGTTCTACAAAAGTATTTATGGGATAATTTTTTGTGTGTAAATCTTGTCTCCTTTGCTAAGGTGGTTGTATTTTTACAACCATTAATAAGCTATGAGAGCATGTTTATGTTTCCCTTGTCAAAAAAGTTAATCTCACCATGCTTTTCCCCATGATAGCATTCTAAAATACTAAGGTCTGTAGTATTTATTTTCAAGTTAATGAAAATGCTTGTGGTTCTTTGTTGTTTCTTATTAATGAAGTGTAGTGACATGTTTTTCAAGAAATGTTGATCAGACATTTGGGTTTATGCTCACTACTGGTGGTCATTTTGAGCATAGATTTAGATTATAAATTATTTTTACATTACTTTAGGATAGGTTGTTGAATAATATTTTAGGGCGCCCTATGTTTATAGATTTGATAGGGAAAATAATTTGAAATATTAGTTTTAGTATATGTTATAGTGTCTCAATGATCATTTGGTATTTACCATTATCTTGCATTTGAAGTTTTTTTGTATCTTTTCTAAAGAATATTGTCATGAAATACTACAAGATAAGTTATTGTTTGGAAGTCACCAACACACCACCCTCCTTCCTCTTAATCATCTAATCTTGTCATACCCTATCCTAACCTATAAATAATACATCCCTTTGCATACTATAAGTGTTATTTTCTTTGTAGATGCATAAAATTTTGCATACTTAACATGTGTTTGTATTTTATTCTTTATAATCCTAACATTGTAGTGTTTTATTCAACCCCTTTATTATTGAATATATTTTAGAATGAAGGTTGAAATCTCTTTCTCATCTATCTTTAGTATCTTGTATATGACTTATATCATTTATGTGTTTTATGTGACAACCCTTCATGGGTGAAGTGTGAAAACTTGGCTATGACTTGGTCATATTTTTTCCTTGTGCCAATAATCCCCATGGAGGTTGAATTAAAGAATCTCTCCATGTGATCAAGCTACCCTATAGGTCCTCTCACCTTGGTTTAGGGAAATCTATAAGTAGTAGGGAGCTATCCATACCCTTTTTAGGTGGCTCTAAGTCATTTTTTGCATCTAGTTTAGTCTTGATGCCAAACCCTTCCATGGCTATAATGACATACTAGTAGGTATTTACTCTTTTTTTTCCATTTTTCTTCAAGTGTACAAGGCTGAGCATATGAGGTTTGCAATTGGGAACTAACACATCCACTATTGGAACAAATGTTAAACTAATACAAGAGTAAAAAACCAACTGATGTAACTATAAATTTCTATCAAATAGTATAGTTATAGATTATTACATATCTAAATACTAGATAAAAAATATATAAAGTTTTTGTCAGCCAATTTTGGCCCACATGCAAAACATTGCCTAGATGGATCAATATTATGGAAATTTTGGAGTAGAGTGAGAAGATGAGAAGAGTTATTATTGAGTGGATGATCAAATGGATTGGAAAGTAGGTCTAAAATTATAGGTAAAAATATCTAACAAGTTTCTATGGTGTTCATGTCATTCAAGGAGCATAAAATAGGTTTTCTCAAGGTCTCATTAGTTCATCAAAGCTTTGAAGGGAGAAAGATGAGTTTCACAATCCTAGAAGAGTCAGACCATCATGACACATCATACAAGAATGAAATAAGTTAGACATGCATGAGGATGTCATGTTTAAAGCATGGGAAATAGTTGTTTGAATTCAAAAGCTTCAAAGGATCTTGAGAATAAAAATGGAGCTAACAAGTGTTTAAATATCACTTGATCAAATCAAATATCAATGACACATGAGTGATAGCTCAAGTTAGTGGGCCTAATAATATATTTGGTTCACATTTAATCATGCAGTTAGAGATCAATGATGAACATCAAGTCAATAAATTAGTAGATCTTGAGGATAAATGTGAGGCTAAGAAGTGGCATGATCTTGATTAATTAAAGGATATAAGAGTGCATGTTTGACAAAGAAAATATAAGATTGATGACATTGATTTGATCATGGGAATGATAAATGGTGAAAGTAAGGTTAATAAGTCAATGAGATCAGATTTAATTTGAGGATGCCATGTGGTGTAAAAGTGGTGGCAAGATGAAGGCTGACTATAGAATCCATAGAAAATATGTGGAGATGATAAGTGTCCTAATCTAGAAACCTATATCAAGATCAATGGCCAATGAAAAAATTCAAATCTAAGAAAATTCAAGTGGAGATCAAATATGATCTAGGTAAAGATAAAATAGGCATTTCAAAGGGATCACCATTAACTCTTAGTCAGGACCTTTGGTTGAATATTTAAAACATATAAGGTCCATTTTTTGGGGTTACAGTATTATTTCATGACTATGATAATTGTTCATTAAAGAAGATCCATGCATATAATTATTTCTTAGCTTCTACAAGGTTTAGAGGAAGAATAGGTCTATTTAGACCTAATATAGATGAAGAAGGAAGTTATGTGGCTTATAATATTTTCATTGACATGATAACTATAGGAAAACCAATAAATGGATTGGTTTTCATATATAGTAGGACTTATGTCCAAATATTAAAGTAGGGGAAGATTTATGATTATGGAGAAGTGCCTCATTATTCAAAATAGTTATATCCTCGACAAATAGGTACCTATAGCCACTCAAAATAAATATAGTTATGGATTTGTCAGATCAAGGGATATGAGGATTTTTCCTTATAATGAATCCAAGTGGAAGATGGCATAAAATTCCAAGGATACATGGTGATTGGAGAATGTATTTATAGCATTTAATAGATTTTTAGAGGCTTTCCCTTCCTTGTAATATCATGACTCATAATCCTTAGCAATTTCTTGTCTTCTAGTGTTTTTCTCAACCAATGAAAAAGTTTGAAAACCTTTGGGAAAAATAAAAGGTTAATTTGTCTATGATGGATTAGAATTGTTTATATCAAAATATGGTTGAGATTTAATGAAAGGTATTATTAGTTCATTGATTGATTCTAAAGATGTGCTCCCACTCTCTCTTCTCCCTTTCTCTATATCTCCTATTTTCTTCCTTACTACTTCCCTCTCTCTCCCTCTAATTTTAGATATATTCTTTGATTTTTGGAAAGAGAGAAAGAGACTCTCATTTTATAAGGATAGACCCTCTCAAAAACTTGTATGAAAGAGCTCTTGAGGAAATAAATAATTTATTTACCTATATCTTGCCTTTGAACTATGTTTAACAAGTTTTTGCATGATGGAATTATGAAGGAGAATATTCCATGTCTATTTTCCTTATTTCTTTCCTATTTTTAGGGGGTTTCAAGTTAGTTGTAGGTCTAAATTTATGATCTTTATATCAATAATGTAATTTTGGTTTGAGTTTTAGAATTCCTCTTTGCTTCATTCATTCCTTCCTAAACCTAGTGTATGAAATACTTATGCAATTATCTAGATTATGAGATTGTGTGAGATATTATTATCTTATGATTCTTCAGTGTATAATTAATACTTGTGTGAATTCTCAATTAGATTTGGTGTATCACCTTTTCATCTTTCTTATTAACCCTATCTCCCCTTTCTAACACTTTCCTATGTATAAAGATTAGTATAGGTGATCCATCAAGAGGAAGCCATTCTTCTCTAAAGGTTCAACCATACCATATGATACCCATAGTTTGGGGTTATTTCAATAATTTGACTTAGTTGGGGAGAGCATGAATCCCTCCCTAAGGGTACAAACTAATGTTACAATAGTTTATAGCATGTTACATTGGACCCATTTTCTACTAATAATAATCAAGTTTGATGTTGGTTTGATCAATTTGTATTAATCATAGATTTCATACAGTAGTATCAGGTGATTCTAAAAGAACACTCAATATTTTGGTGTGGATCAATAACTATAATTCATGATAAAAGTGACTACAAGATCAGCTTCTCAAGGTATTCATTTTGAAATTATTGAATTGAATTTAAACTTAGTAAAAAAGGTTAAGATTTTATAATACACATCCATTTAAAGTAAAATTCCCTCCTAAGTCATTTTAAATATCTACACCTACAAGAAGATGTTTGTTAGCCCCTTTCATTGCCATGGTAGCCCCTAGAGATTTTCCTTTTATGGATTTTAGTGGCTAGAGTCCTTTAGAACTCTAGTAGTATGATCTTATTTAAGTATCAACTCTTAAAAGTGTCCCTTATTTCACATGAGACCAATCTAAAACCCCTTTTGAATAGCTTAAAGATAGCCAACTTCTACAATATTCATGACATAACTAAGGAAAATGTGGTTATTAAGTTATTGGCTATCTCTTTCAAGTGTAGAGTTTTGGAATGGTATAAGAAAACTATTTACAACTATATAACATCATGGGATAAGTTAGGAGATGTAATATGTAATAAATTTGAAGATAAAAGTGACCATTTGTCACTTGTAGAGTAGCTAACCACAATCAAGAGGGATCCCTATGAAGTCATGCGGGACTTCAATACAAGGTTTTAAAAGACATATGATAGGATCATAGTATATATTATGCCTACTCATAACTTTTCCTTTATTTACTATTTTAAATCCCTCAATAGTGATATTGCAGTAATGATCCAATCTATGGGAGAAAACACACTACCAAATGCTTATGAGGTGGTAATCTAAGAGAAAAATTGTCTAGTACAATATGAAAAGATTACACCTATACCACAAATGAAATTGTTTATTGATATTAAACCACCTCCTATTTCTATTCCTCCCCTTGATACCATTCCTCCTATGCCAAAAATTACTATTATACCTACCCCAAATCAAGAAAAGACTTCAACTAGTCAATCTAGTAATCCCAAGAAAACAAGAATTTCTAAGAGATTAAGAGTATGTTCCAATGCTTTGGAAATGAATTGGTGAATGTAAAGAGGTAGAAGGAAAAATTTAATAGGCCTTATTAAGCTCCATATCAACATTAGTAGTAATCTTATCAAGAAAATAGGCCAGCTTACAAAATAGATTTCTAAGGTTAATAACAAAGCCAAGGACAAGGGTAGCCTTACTATGTTAGGAAAAATAATTATAATCAAAATGATAAAAAAACTTCTAATACTTTAGTCCCTAATAAAAACAAAATTTGTAATGAATTAGAAGGTACCATGCCTTGAAATTAGTCTTTTAGCCAATCCATTGTCCCAAACACTGAGTTCAATTAGGCTTTCAATGAGTAATGGCATAAAGGTGCTAATTATGGGTAAAATCAAGATCTTATGGATCAAAATATAGAGGTCCCCATGATGAAAAAACTAGAAGAGCCTCAATGGGTCCAAGGGTGTAATGAAGGACCAAACTAGTTTGATGCTACATTGGTTAACTATGAGAAAGAAGAATGTTATGCAATCAATCCATAGGCTAGTTCTAGCCAAACATACATTCTAGTGGCTACTAATATAAGATTCAAAATAAGGAATATGGATGGTAAACAAGAATTAGTCAAAGTCTTTCCTACCATTAATCCTTTAATATCAAATCCAAAGGAACCCACTACTGCTTCAAGGATTCTAATAGCTCCAAATATTCAAAATCAAGGGAATGCCTTTGTAACACAAAAATCACAAGTTCAAAGCATAGTTGTGGCTCCCAAAGCACAATAAAAATTTGGTGATTTTACCATCAACATTATTAAATAAATGGAAAAGTCTAATGTGAGTATTCTAATATGGGACATGTTATCTATGCCTGGTTAGGTCGATATCCTTCATGAAGGCTTGGTAAAGATCAACATTTCAGACAAGCCACCAAGCAAAGAAAATATGTTTCTCACCAATGTAACCAAAGGACCTAATGAAGCACAACCAAATGAGGTGGACAAGCTTCCTCCCTTCTATATTTTTTTTATCATAGGTGATTAATTACTTCAAAAATACATGGTACATAGTGGGGCAAGTACTATATTAATGCTAAAATCTTTAGTAGACGAGATTGGATTAAAGTATATGCTCTAGTCTAAGGGTATTTTACACCTTGATGGATCTTCCACCAAATAAACTAGT